>MU227378.1:2883156-2903626 GCA_018584345.1 Thuja plicata | reverse complement strand
GATCACCCAGTTTCCTCCCAGCACTCGGGACCGGGAACTCGTACTAGATCAAAGGTGCAAAAGAATGAAGACCCAGACCTAATGAAGCTGAAAGAGAACGTGGCAACTATGAGGTGTCAGCTGGTGGTAGCTGAAAGCCTTCTGAAATCTCTCTGATTTTAGTGCTGGCGGGTGTCATCTCTGTTTTCTTTCCAGCTGCTTTTTTTTCTTTTTGTTTTGAAATTGTTATTGTAAAATCTGGGTTGTGACCCTCTGTTGATTGGTTCCCTCCTTGGGACAATCTGTTGTTTGCTGGGGCTTTTTTAGCCTTTCCTTCCTATGTTTTGTTAAAGGGTTTCGGGGTTCCCTTCAAAACCTGCTTTTACCGTAATCAAAAACTTCTTGAATCTACCTATAGAAAATTTCCCTCTACACCCCTGACTAAAAACCCTATGACTACAAATATATACAAGATTGCAAGCCACAAGTCTGCCATAAAAGATCTCATCCTCCAAGAAGAAGAAAATATGATACAACAATTAGGTCGGGACCCAAAACCATTACAAACAACCTCCAATGCAAGAATTA
Organism: Thuja plicata; assembly: GCA_018584345.1. Taxonomy (NCBI): domain Eukaryota; kingdom Viridiplantae; phylum Streptophyta; class Pinopsida; order Cupressales; family Cupressaceae; genus Thuja; species Thuja plicata. The sequence continues at coordinate 2,903,059 of MU227378.1, read as the reverse complement.
AGATATGCAGACATACAATAACGTTGACCTCAACCGTAATAATGAGATAGCATGATTGTACATAGAGATTACCACCTGAAGATCGGGAAACCGGTCATAAACACAACAACCAACTAGAAAATTGAAGAATAGAATAAGACCAGACCAATCTTAAAATATCTTCTCCAAAATAGAATGAAACATGATGTGATCATAGAAATAGGTTCACCAAGATGTCTATAACAAACCCATCAGATCGCATAAGATAATGATCCAACTGGACTTACGACCACCTAAAACACCAAAAATTCCCTATTGGAGCAGAACAACAAACAAACTAAAAAGGAAATCTTTTTGGTTGATGAAATATTCCCAAGATCTTGAGATGCTCCTACATCAGACACCCAAGGTTAATAAAAAGTCAGCCTCTCACTTTGCATCTATAGAATAAATCCACAACTGAATAAAATATTTCATTTTAACCTTAGGCTTCCCAACCCTCATGGTTAAGAACATTAATTTGCACACACCAACTCCTTGCTTCTTCTGATCTGATCTCCACAACCTCTTCTAAAAAACAAACCTGCCAAAAAAATCCACAGGAATAACCAAACAGACCAACCACCAAAATAAACTCAATATCTGCACTCTTCTTCACAAACCCACTTATCAACCTCAACCACTCATTCTCATATTCATCGCACATATGAACACCCTCTATCATTAGTCCATCAGCAATCAGGAAATCAATAATATCACTAAATCCACCACCCTTATCCTTTATCCATTCATCATTCTTCATCACTATCAACTTTGTCCTCAAATCAATCTTCATCTTCACTCTCATCATATCCATCCTCATGCTCAAGTACTCATCTTTGTCAAGGAAACATATTCCCTCTTTCCACACCTACACTGATACATAAGAGATAATACCTTTCACCCAATCAATCTAATTAGTATCATCATTAGCAAAGAATCACATGTCTCCTATTGGAAATCATTGGCATTATGATAATTTTTTTCATTGATGTCAAATAGAAAAGTAATAACTATCAGAATTACTATTGGATAGAAGGAAGAGTTATCAAAATTAAGGAGGTCAGCTATCAAAATTTGACCATTATCGGTTGTAAGGTAAATTATGAAGCAACCAACAAGAGGAAGAATAGGAAAATGGTATATGGATTGATAGAGATTAAGTTTTTTATTAACCCTAAGATCAAAGGTCAGTAATGAAGGATGAATTAAGGAGATTCAAAGATAAAAGATTAAGTATATTATGCAGTAGAGTTGAAGAGGAGAAGTTACAAGGATGAATTTAGCAGAGAAGTAAATCAAAAGTAATGCATAATTGAGAACAGAGATTTAGAGAATAAGGGATCTAACAAGCTTTGGAAGGAAGCGTATACAGGTCAATTACTATCTTGTGAAGAATCCTAATATTTTCTAAAAGGTATTGTAAATCCCTTAATTGGATAGTCTCTAACAGGACTGATAAGTTCATTTTTGTGTGAGCTTTTATTAAATCATTTAAGAGGTTGAATCTCATATAGGAAGGATTAAATCTCTTAGCAGAGTAGTCTTAATAGGACTGTATATACACTTAACAATGTATCAGTCACTCCTAATTGAGTGAGTCACTCAGAAGGTGACATATTCTAATCCCTAATAGGAAAACAAATTTTGCAGTGAAGAGTTGTGGGTGTCATCCCCACTGTAGTTTTTCCCTCTAACCAAGGGTTTCTGTGAGACAAAAAATTTGTGTTATGGGTGTGTGGATCTGATTATGTGTTACTGTTATTTACTTTATGATTCTAAGTTACAACATATCAGTAATATTGTGGACACTATCGGTTAATGTTTAATGGTTTAAAGTTCAATCAAGTGTAAAATAGGTATACATTTGTTAGTATTGATTCACCCCCCCCCCCCCCCCCCCCCCCCCCCCCCCNTCCCCCCCCCCCCCCCCCCCCCACCCCCACCCTCTCAATACCTAATATTTCCAATTAACAATTGGTATTAGAGATTAGTTCTCTAGAGGGAAATTTTAACAGCTTGAGAGTAGATCTTGGAGTATGGAGAGATATAAGAGAGAGAAGCAAATGGAAGAAACATTAGACAAAGCCTTGACACAAGTTGAAGATCTAAATAATAAGTTGAGACACTCATTCGCCAAAAGGAAGAAATTGTCAGAAAAGTTGCAGATAACACTGGATAACATTGAAGAGCTATCAAAAAATAGTGCAAATATGGAAGAAGTCAATGTCACAGTTGAGGAATTGATGTAAAGGAACACTTCCCTAGAAGAATATCTGAATGAAGCCCAAAAGAAACTTTAAATTCAAGCAATAAGAATGACTAAATTATTGGAAAAGATGAGAACAATAAAAGATGCCCAAAAAGACCTTGAAACTAGAAAAGAAAATCTTGAGAAATCCATCAAAAACAAAGATGCTATTATTCTAAGGTTAAAATAGGAGAATAACACATTGAATTAATTTCTACATGGTACAAATGATGAAGACAAACTGATACTTATTGAGAATGAAAATCTGAGAAAGGAAGTTGAAACTTTGAAGAACAATCTAAAATTTGAGAAAGAGGTTAATGAAAAACTCGCTAAGTTTGAGTTAAGCATGCAGAAGGTAGATGAACACTTGAAAAATCTGAGAAGAACAAGAGACAAAACTGGAATAGGATATATTGGTGACAACAAACTTGAAATTGGTGAATCATCAATATCGACATAGAGAATCAATCACAAGAGCCAAAGGAGCCTATCAATACACATGGTAAGAAACCAACTAGACCTACATGTTACAACTGTGGAAAGCTCGGTCATACATCAAATGTTTGTAGAATCAGATTGGTCAACATTTCAAATGTACACACTTTCATGGATGTTTCTATAATTGTAATAAGTTTGGAAATCAAGAAAAAGAATACAAATCAAGAGATAATAGTACATCATTAGAAGGAAGCTTTGCAGGTTACTATTACACATGCAATCAATATGGACATAAAGATGAACATTGTAGATTGAGAAATCCAAGAAAAAATTCCAGACCATGGAGATCAACATGAATGGTATGTTTTTTTTGTCATAAGTATGTACATATAGCACAAAACTATTGGTATCGACAAGAAAAAAAAATGAAAACAACAAAGGAAAAACAATATTGAATCAAGAACAGGTGATGAATGGCATGAAGAATATTTGGGTCAAGAAGGAAGAAATCAATAAGCAAAAATATAACCCTCCAACCTCAATTCTGGAGGATTCATCATCAAACTAAGCAAGTAAGTTTTTCTTAGGGACCTATAAGAAATTTTTAAATCTATTTGTCCCTTTACAAAAGGTTATGAATTGAATTTTATATCAGAATTTAAAGATGTAGTAGAACTCATACTGAAATTAGCTAGTAGTGGACATTATTGTTTTATCATTTTGAAGATATAGTTATCGATGAAAAAGTTTAGTTATCAGATAGAAGGAATGGTTATTAGTAGATAAGTTACTATTGAGAGAATTTATTATAATAATAGTCATTCGAGCACTTTTTGGTTAATAAATATGTGTCAACACTATTCATTTGCTACACTAATTTTTTGAAGCAAGTGTTTGAGCAGTTAAGATTTCCCAATACATAATTAACTAGGTCATCCAATTAAGGCTTTCCATCATACAAATAATTATATAACCCATTGAAAAGATACATGAGGTACCTATAACAAGTAAACATTAATTATAATCCATCACATATACTTCCAGATCTATAATCCATGCTCATATTAATTTCACACGCTACATGTCTGAAGTCGGCCAGTAAATAGGTCTTCTCTAGAATACACACCACAGTTGACGTCACTAGTAACAATACGGAAATAGAACTCAACCCATTACTCAACCATATGTTAGATATCCACTAGTAAGCTCGCTTCTTTTGAAATATCTTCACCAAAAAGATACACCAGAAACACAGAGACCTGCTCTGTCAAGAATCACAATTACAGTCCAGAAAACCAGTCTTCACCAAATCAACTGTAACATCCACAATATATAACATTAAGTCAAGAAACCTTAGGAATAAGGTTAGCACATATCCTTTTGCTAAAATCCACCTTCTATCATTCTGAATCATTTATATAGTGTTCGTACACTTCTTCCAGTCAAGTAACCAATTTGTTTCTCCATAGAAATATATGTTGACATCAGTGACAAAACATGAACATCAATAGCATGATCAGTACCAAATATTGATATCATCCAACATAGTGACATTATTATTTTCTACTGCTCTCATTTCTTGTATAGTAGATACTCTAATAACATAAACATGCAATAAGGTTCTTAGGATTTTACTTACCACTATTTCTTCTTCAAGTACACCTCCAACTCCTCGGATAGCATCAACTACCTCTTTGATTCTACAGCTATACTGAGTGATATTTTCTCCATATTTCATTCTTAGGTCATCAAATTTACCTCTTAGGCTTTCTATCTTAGCTCTTAGTACATTTTCATCTCCTGCATGTACTAGCTTCAATTTATTCCACATTTGCTTTGCAGCGGTGCATGTTTTGACATCTTCAAATTTAGCATTGGAGAGTGAGGAAGAAAGTTCTATCATCGTAGAATTGTGCTCATGCTTTTATCTCAATTGATCAAGTGTGCGAGGTCCTATAGGAAAACATATTCAATTTCCAAGTATTGAGTAACATCATTTCTAATACCTAATAGGTGGAGTCTTATCTTGCTTTTCCATGATGCAAATTTGTCCTTTTTCAACTTAGGCACATCATGTTTTCTCATCTTGTGATCTTTTGCTTAGGTATTGAAACCTTCCTTCTAAGAACACAAGCTCTTATACCAATTGTTAGAATAACTGATAGGGGGGTGAATCAGTGGCCTAAAAAATATTCCAATAAATTAACCCAAAAACTTAGTACCACAATTAAAAGCCTCTAGTTACCTTCAGTCCTACAAGATGTATGCCTTGAAATAATCTTATCAAATAACTACTACTCATATTTCACTATTAAACCCTATTCTTAATCTTTACCGATTAGCAGTCTATCAATTATCAAAATACAGTAAATAACTTAGTGTTTACCGATCAATCATGTTTTAGTAATGTGTAAAGAAAAACATTAAAGAAATGACTCATAAACACATTTGACACATGGATTTTTAACATGGAAAGACTGTTAAGGGAAAAAATACTTGGGACCAGTAACCCAAAATTTTCACTCTTCTAAAGTGAGCTCGGTGAAGAGCCAACCCTGTTAGAGGTTACAAACATGCTATTAAGTGTGACCTTGTTAGAGGATTTATCACTAACAGTTAATCACTTGATATCTAGAATTTCACTATGCTCTCTTCATGACTTAACCTTTTGATACTCCCTGGGATGTATCTCAATATATAAAGGATTGTTAAATCCTCCTCGATTAAGAGACTTTCTAATCCAATGGTTAAATTGAAATAGTATATGATCTGTTCATATAAACAACTTAATCTTATAGATGTTCAGATCTATTTTAATCTCGTAATAACTTTATGATCAATATTTCCTTTCAATACCTTTTCTCCCCTTCTTTCTTCTCAGTGATGTTGTGCTTCTCTGTTGCTCGGTGTCTGCAAAAATCTTTAGCTCTGTTCTTTAGCTTGATTGATCAAGACTATATGAAGTCTTTCTTCACCAGTATTCTCTTCAGCATCTTCTTCTCTATTCACCCACCAATTCATAATGAATTATCTTGTCTCTCCTATAGACATAGTTTCATAGTTTCAAATTTTTTTACTTTTTTGTTCTTGGCGTGATCCGCAATTCTTGCCTTTCTTGTTTTAAAAATTTACTTTAGTTTTATCTCGTAGATTTCTCCTTAGACAACTAGAATAAAATAGCTTTGAAACTCTTGCTTATCTCTGGCTTTCAACTTGTCGATAAAAATAATGTGATCAACCAGTTAACTCTATCTTTAGCTCTTTCCAGCTAGGTCTTTTGTCATTTCTGAACTTCAGTTCTTTTCGGTGTTTAACTCCTTGTTAGCTTTGGTCTTGACTTCAGTTGTCTTCGGGCATCTCTATCCGTCGAGATTGTCTTTTCATTGGGTAACACTATGATTCTTCTCATCAGTAATGCTTGCTCGGGTTTCTTTATTGGGTATCACTGTTACTCTTCTCTCGGGGTTCTCTATCCGCCGGGGTGCACTGTCTGTCAGTGTTTGTTGTCACTTAGTGTATACTAAAATTTTATGCATTACTGATAGCATAACCTTTATCTCTCTAGTTCTTTGAAATCTTTGACACTATGTATATAACCAATCAGATTATATCAAGTTTACATCAATAACAATACAATACATTAACTAATTTAATGTCTCTTGCATTAACTTTCTGCAGCTTGGTGATCATCAACTTAACATCTTCAAACATTCAATCGGTTATGGTTCATTGTGAATCACTCATTTATTAATAATTTTATGATGAGGATGAGAATGAAGGTTTGGATCGGTTTCAAAATTCCTCAATCGAAGCTCTATGATCTATGGTTCTATTATGTAAAGATAGTCGGGCAATGGCAGTGTTAAGATGTAAGGTGTTGGTGGTGTGTGGGGAATTCCACTCATAGTCATTTGAGTCTTTGTCTGATTGGAGTTCCTCAAATGTCTCAACTTTGTTATAAACACAAGCATTAATATCAAAGGGAAACAAAGTATTTTAAATGCCTTTTACAATTGGTCTATAACCTAAGGAGTGGTGCTTTAGGTTTTGGGTAGGTGCAATTGCCTCCAAAATTCCTTGTTCATATTTTCCTAAGCTAGATCGTTCATTATTCCCTTGTTTTAGGATAATGGTGTACCCCTATCCATATTCATGTACTGCAATTTATATCTTAGATGGTTCTTTGTCTATATACAACCAAGAAGATAAGTTTTCCTCGGTGATCTCTTCATGTATGTCTACCCTTCTTATGAAAACCATTGGTATAGAATTGGTATCAGAGCTTGTGTGCTTAGAAGGAAGGTTTCAAGACCTAAGCTAAAGATCATAAGATGAACAGACGAGATGTGCCCAAGTTGAACAAAGACAATTTTGCTTCATGGAAAAGTAGAATAAGACTCCACTTATCAGGTATTAGAAATGATGTTACTCAATACTTAGATATTGAATATGTGTTTCCCATAGGAGAACCCACAGTTGAACAAATGAGAGAGAAGCATGAGCACAACTGCATGATGATAGAGCTTGCTTCCTCACTCTCTAATGCTAAATTTGAAGATGTCAAAACCTATAAAAATGCAAAGCATATGTTGGAAAAATTGATGCTTGTACATGGTGGTGACAAGAATGTTTTGAGAGCCAAGGCAGAAAGCCTTAGAGGAAATTTTGATGATATCAAAATGAAAGAAGGTGAAAACATCACACAGTACAACACAAGAATCAAAGAGGTAGTCAATGCTATCCAAGGAGTTGGAGGTGTACTAGAAGAAGATACAGTGGTAAGTAAAATTCTAAGAACCTTGTTGCCTACTTATGCTATTAGAGTATCTGTCATACAAGAAATGGGAGTAGTAGAAAATATCAATGTTACTCTAGACAGCTTGATTGGGAGACTGATTTCATTTGAGATGAATAACTTTGATAATAGTGTCTTACCAAACATAGAGTCTGCATTCAAATCTTCTTTGAAAATAAGTAAATCAAGTCATAAACACACTATGAGAAAAGATAGTGATAGTGAAAGTGAAGGAGAAGATCTTGATGAAATTGAAGTACTTATGGCAACAAGAATGAAGAGAGGCAAAGGTAAATACAAAGGTAAATTACCACTTGTTTGTTTTAATTGTAAAGAGATTGGACACTTTGCTTCAAGATGTCCTAACAAAAGAAAAGATGACAGAAGTAATGACAAATCATTTGAAAAGAAGTCTGACAGAGGTGATTACAGAAGCTACTGACAATAAGAGAGAAGAGATACGCAAAACTACAAGGACAGAGGAAAGAAAGCCAGTTACCTAGCTAAATGCAAAGATGATGATACTAACACCGAATCTGATGAAGACATCGAGATGGTGTTTGTGGCAGTAAAAGATGATTCAGATGATGATGAAGAAAGGTATGTAGAAACTGCACTCATATCTAAAGTTAGCAAAAATGATGTGTAGATCATAGATAGTGGTTGCACTCACCACATGACCGGTGAAAAGCAAAAGTTTGAGACTTTTGAGTACTACAATGGTGGTTCAGTAAGAATGGGTAATGATACACCTTGTTTAGTTGAAGGTAGAGGAACCATAATGTTGAATAACCAGATAAAATGTGAATATTCTTATTGGGTAAATGGATTGAATTATAATCTATTGAGTGTTTCTCATTTGAATAATTTAGGTCATAAAGTAGCATTTGAAAATAAGAAGGCAAAGATCTTCAATAAATCAGGAAATCTGACTGGTACTGGTGAGTAGACAAAAGGTAACTTATTCTATCTGAATGATACTGACACAACTTGTTTGATGGATAGAAACGAAGACATATGGTTGTGGCACAAAATATTGTGTCATGTGAACTTTGACAACATGATAAATATTAGCAAAAAGAGAAATGTAAGAGGCTTACCAATGATGACCAAGCCCGACAACATCATGTGTAAGAATTGTCAAAAAGGTGAGATGATAAAGTCTAGTTTCAAAAGAAAAACCCATACATTTGATGCCATTCTAGAATTATTCCATACTAATTTGTGTGGACCCATGAGGAAAAATAATTATTATGGAGATAGATATTTTATTCTCTTTGTTCATGATTACTCTAGAATGATGACAGTTATGTTTCTAAAAGATAAATCAGAAGTATTTAAGATGTTTAAATGGTACAAAGAAATGGTTGAGAAACAAAGTGGTAAGGAGTTAAAATGCATAAGATCATATAGAGGAGGGGAATTTATTTCAGATGAATTCACTAACTTTTGTAATGAGCATGGAATCAAAAGACAAATCTCTGCACCGAGAACACCACAGGAAAATGGAATTGTTGAGAGAAGGAACATATCCATAGTTGATTGTGCAAGGATACTAATGATAGAGAAAGGCATCACCCAAATCTTCTAGAGGGAAGCTATCAATACTATTTTTTACACATTTAACATAGTACAATTAAAAAAAGACACCAAGAAGACACCTTATGAGCTTTGGTATGGTTACACACCCAATGTAAGTTACTTCAAAAATTTTGGTAGTCAATGTTATATCTTAAAAGATGATAGAAATGGAAAACTTGACTCCAAGAGTGATGAGGGAATATTTCTAGGGTATTCCACCAAAATCGAGGCTTATAAATGTCTCAATAAAGCCTCTAACAAAATTGTTGAAAGTGCAAATGTAAAGATAGATGAATTTATAGAGAAGAATGAAAAGGAAATCACAAAGAACCAGAGGGATACATTAGGTTTGCTTACAATAAGGAACCTAGCACTCGACCTGACCAACAATGTAGAGCTCCCAAGAAATAGATCATTTCACTAAGCATCAAGCTGCAAATACCGATAATCAGGATATTTCTCAAGATAATGTACCAAATGATGGAGAATAGAATGAAGGACAGAATGATGATCAAGATGATAGACAATGAGTTTAACCTGTACTTACAAGATATTTCAGAAGGAACCATCCATAGAACCAAATCATAGGAGATAAGAAGGCTGGTATGAGAACCAGAAGTAAGTCTCTAAACACAAGATGTCTTATTTGTGATTTTGAGCCCAAATCTGTCAATGCTGCACTTGATAATGATGAATGGATAAGTGCTATGAATGAAGAGATTGAGAAGATAGAGAAAAACAAGATATGGACACTTGTACCGAGACCAAATGACAAGAATGTCATTGGTACAAAATGGATATTCAAGAATAAATTGAATGAGAATGGAGAAGTTTCCAGAAACAAAGCAAGACTAGTATGCAAGGGGTATGCACAAGAAGAAGGGATTGGCTATGGAGAGACCTTTGCACCCATTTATAGGCTAGAAGGAGTGAGAATATTTCTTTCTTATGCTACATATAAAGGCTTTAAGTTATACCAAATGGATGTAAAGTCTGCATTCCTAAATGGAATACTTGAGGAAGAGGTATACATTGAGCAACCAAAAGGGTTTGTTGATCCAGACAATAGGAACATGGTATGTAGACTATACAAAGCCTTGTATGGATTGGAACAAGCACCCCGAGCATGGTATGAAAGAATTCATTCCTATTTTATAAGTATTGGATTTGTAAGGACTAGTGAAAATAGTAATCTCTATTTGAAGGAAGATATTGATGCTAACATTTTGATTGTTGAGATATTTGTTGATGGCATCATATTTGGAGGGAATGATATGCTGTGAAAATCATTTGCAAATGAAATGAGCAAAGAGTTTGAGATGTCTATGTTTGGAGAGATCAAGTTCTTTCTTGGTCTACAGATCATACAACAAGATGAAGGTATTTTCATTACACAATCCAAATACATCAAGGAAGTGCTAAAAATATTCAAGATGGAAGAGTCCAAACCAGTTGGAACACTGATGGCAACTAGATATAAGATGAAAAAGGAGGACAAGTTAAAAGAGGTAAATCAGACTTTGTACAAATCAATGATTGGAAAACTCATGTATGTTGTACATACTAGACCAGATATTGCACATGCAGTAGGAATAGTTGCTAGATTTTCTGCTAATCCCAGAGAATCACATATCACTGCTATGAAAAGAATCCTAAGATGTCTGAAGAATACCAAGGAATATGGCTTATGGTATAGAAGAGAAAGCAAATTTGAACTTAAGGTCTTTACCGATGCTGATTGGGTTGGAAATATTGATGACTGAAAGAGTGCTACTAAAGGAGCATTCTTTATGGGTGACAGACATATCACATGGATTAGCAAGAAGCAAGGATGTATCTCTCAGTCTACTGCAGAAGAAGAGTATGTTGTTGCTGCTGCAAACTGCTCAAATATTGCATGGATCAAACAGTTACTAGAAGCCATGCATATGCAAATTCTAGAACCAGTAATTATATATTATGACAATACCAGTGCAATAAACATTTTTGAGAATCCAGTCATGCATGCTAAAACAAAGCATATATACATCAAGTATCATTATCTAAGAGAACAAGTTCAAGCAAAGGAGGCGATACTTTAGTATGTGCAATCAAAGGAACAATTGGCCAATATTTTCACCAAGCCACTGCCCAAGGATGCATTTGAATACTTGAGAAAGAGACTAGGGTTCAGACCCTTGTCTACTGGTCAGTAAAATTACTAGAAGGTTGCATCAGCTTGCATATTATCAGAATATCATTCATGTTGATGCAAGAAGAGAGATGGACTTCAAAGATAAATCTATACATAGCAAGGTATTTATTTACTCCAAGCACCAGATTTATTACCAATGGATTGGGAAATTCAAGGAATATATTATGGATAGAAAGGATCCGTTTGACATTACTGTCAAAAGTTTATTTGGCAAAGATGTTTGTTTGGCATTGTTGTCAAAGGGAGATAAATTATCCATTTTCATCTTAGGGAAAGATTATATCCATTATCACCTTAAAGAGAGATTATAACATCAGGGAGAGTTATGTAACAAGAAAGGGAGGGTACATACAAAAGGAAGAGAGAATTGCTGACAAGAGACATCAAAAGAACAGAGAATAGTCAAAGGAAGAGAATTTGACATAGGGAGAGAACACATCACATCAGAGAAAGAAAGATTCTACATATATCCAGTGAAGGGATTGAAGGTGGAAAGAACGCTGCAAGAATCAAATCAAATCTATTTGAGCTTACCGAAAGCCAAACATTTTTAATAATTACATTAGGAAAGCTTGATGAAACTGTATATTTCATATTGTATTAGTAATAGTATCGTATGATAATGTAGTATGTTCACATCAATGCCAAAGGGAGAAATTGATGACATGTAACTAATTAACTGTTTGAAGATGTTAAGTTGATGATCATGCAAGGCATTAAATCAGTTAATATATTGTATTGTCATTGATGTCAACTTGATATAATCTGTATGGTCATGGAAATACTACCAAAGACTTCAAAGAACTGATGAATCAAAGGCTATGCTATCAATAATGCATATAAGTCAACTATTCACAAAGTGACTGTATACACCGATGGATAGAGTAAAAGAGAAAAGTCACATTGTTACCCAACAAGCAAATGCACAACATTACCGATGAGCAAAGTTGCAGTGTTGCCCGATGAGAAAAGCATAGTGTAAATCGATGAAAAAAATTACAGTGTTGCCTGACGAAAAAGACAAAGGATGAAGATCCCAATGACAACTAAATTCATGCGAATGGAATAGGCAATTATCACCAATGACTAACTAAAGTGTTGACTAACAGAACAAAGAGTTCAAAAATGATAAAATGCTTAGCTGTCAAGAAGCTAAAGATAGACTTAACTGATACTTATCATTGTTTTAATCGTCCAGATAAATCCAGAGATAAGTAATTGATTTAAAACTTATTTGTCTAGTTGGAAAGAAGATCTCTTTGAGATAAAGCTAGAGTTTTTTTTTAAATCTAATTGGCAAGAATTGTGGATCATGCCAAGAATCAAGAAAGCCAAGAAAAGGAGAAATCATGTCTATAAAGAGACAACCCCAATTCATTATGAATTGTGGGGTGAAAAAAAGAGAAGAGGAAAGATGCTAATGAGATTCTAAAGGAGAAGAAAGTCTTCATTCAGACCTGAACAACAAGCTAAGGAAAGAGATAGATTCTGCAGACACCAACGAACAGTGAGACAGCATCACAGAGTAGAACAGTGTGGAGCAAAGGTATAGAATTGATTATATTGATCAGAGAGGTAATGCACTTACAATAGATCTAAAAATTTGCAATTAAGTTGTATGTGTGAACAAATCATTTAATGTTTCAGCTTAACCATTGAAGCATCAAGTCTCTTAACCGAGCAAGACTTAAAAGTCTTTTACAATTGAGATACATCCCAAGGAGTATCAAAAATTTTGATCATAGAAAGTAGCATTGAATATGCCCGATACCTATTGACAGGCCAAGTGAGTGTTTGATCAAAGATGGTAGCATTAGATTCTAGATACTAAGTGACAAAATATCTTTCTAAATCCTCTAACAAGGTCACACCTAACAGTGTGTTTGTAACCTTTAACAGGGTTGGCTCCTAACAAAGCTCACTTTAGAAGAGTGAAAATTTGGGGTACTGATCCCAGTGGTTTTTCCCTTAACAAGGTTTCCACGGTAAAAATACATGTGTCATGTGTTTATGTTTCATTACTTTACTATTTTACATTTCACATATGCAATTCTGGATTGATCGGTATACTCTAGCTATTTACTGTGTTTTGGTAAATGAATGATTTCTTATCGGTAAACATGCAGAAGAAGGTTTAACAAATAAATCCAACAAGTAGTAAATTGATATAAGTATTTCAAGGCATTCATCTTGTAGGATAGAAGATAACTGGAGGCATAATTTATGGTTATAAGTTTTAAGGGTTGATTTAAGGATTAATTTTTTAGGCCACTGATTCACCCCCCCCCCCCCCCTCTCANTCCCCCCCCCCCCCCCCCTCTCAGTTATTACTAACAAATTGAAGGTATAATTTAGCCTAGTTTTTTGAGAACATTGATTAAATGTGTAATATTAGAGAATCCTTGATGAGAGAAGGGTTGTTTGAAGTTACATGTGCCCCCAAGTTCAATGTGGCGACACTCCTACTCTTGATTATTTGCATCAAACCATCATATAGGTTTGAGTAGTGACCTTGTGTATATGTGACTTGGTTTCTTTCATTATGTGAATTGCATTGGACTATGTTAAGTCATTCCATAACTTTTGCGCTTGTATGGCATGTGTGTAAGCCTCCTTTCCTTTGTGTGCGTTATACTTATTTGGGTTGTGTGACTATCTTTGTGAACATGATCGGGTGGGACCGAGGGTACCACATGGTCAGTTGGCATATCACATCACTATTGGGGACCAATGTATAGGTGATTAAATTGATCTTAGGGGCTTTAGTATTGAGCATATTGTGCTATTCTCTATCCTTATGCTTTCTTTCAGTACTTGCATCTCTAGGCTATCATTTTATTGATAGATAATATAATCACGTTTATATTGATTATATTGAGTGATTTTAGCCTTGATCTTTTGTATTTTACACTCCCCAATTTGGAGCTAGCAACATTTTAGCCATACACTCGAGTTAGTGTAGGTTTCAAATAATTATTCTTAGTTTTTGGTTGAAGCTCTAAGATTGGTGCCTGTGCAATTTGGTTCCTATACCTTTTGAGTGGTGCATCTACATAAAAGTATTTTATATGATGATATGCCATGCATTATATCATGAAAGATTATGGTCGTGGCCCTTTGATAGGTGGCCCTGCATTTATCAGTGTAAAAGGCATAACATTACAATAATAAGCTCCCCAATTTTTGGTAAATTTTGTCTTGATTTGATCTTCTAACATAGTTTTGATTTGGGTATACTTGGAGAAATCATCCATCAATGATAATATTTCATACCCAATTTTCAAGTCTACAATTAGCCAATGCTTGGCAATGGGAAGTAATCTTTTGGGCATATTTTATTGAGGTATTTAAAATATATGCCTATTATTATGCCCTTATTAGGATTTGTGACTACTAAAATATTTTAAATCCACTCTACATAATCTATGGGCTAGATAAAACCCACATATGATAGCTTTTTTCAATTCTGCCTTGACAAGTAGCACAATTTTGGAATGCATCTTCTAGAGTTTCTGATTTATACATTTTTCTACATGATATAATGGTAAGTGAAGTAAGACCTATTCAAGATCCAACCTAGGTATATCAAAATATTACAATGCAAATTTGATCTATCTTTAAATAACTATCTATCTTTAAATAACTAGATGCATTTCTCTTTCTCTTTTGATGTCGATGTTGTTGCAAGGTGGATGTTTTTCTTATTTTCCTCATTCCCAGGGTTAATTTATTGTGTTTGTTACATTAACAATAGAAATATCTCTTGATTGATATGAAGTGTGTCCAACCTTCCATATTTTGGATCGTTGGAGAGGTTTTCACCATTAGATTCATCCTTTCTTTCTACTATTTCATGATCCATAGGTACCTTTCACTTAGAGATCTTTTATTTTTATTTTTCTCATGTTTGCAACTACAAAGCGGACATGATTCCCTAAAGTATTATGCATGGTATAGATTAATAGTGAAGCCCACTTTTTGGTCCCATATATGTATACCATTCCAAAGTCCCAAGTATTCAACAATAGCCTCATCATTCTCAAAGAGGTCTAAGCTCAGTGGGCCATGTTGTTCCCAGACAATGAGTTTAGGGTATAGTAATTAGATGTTATTGTTGTCATTAATGTGAGGTATGGGTATGATATTAATGGTATTAACATATGATTTAGAGGTAGACTCATGAAAATTGGAAGGACAAGGATGAGGAGACTCAAATGGATTCCAAAAGGTTTTTATCCAAGTGTGGTCATCTCTATGCAAGTTTTGTATAAGTAGGTCATTTGGGTCAGAAAAGGTATTATGTTAAGCCATAGGTAGTAGACATGCACAGATATACCCATTTGTACTCATTACAATTGTTTTTGTCATAATACTTCTCATTTGGTTCAATATCATAACAAGTATAAATGTCTTGTTCTTGAGGTGATTGAGTATTTGTGAAACCTTCCTTAGGTGGTTAATACCCAAGACCTTGGTATTTAATATTTTCCTTGGGTATTATTGGCTCTACCTATACCATCCTAAATTCTAAGAACCTATAATTAGATGCTTAATTAGGCTCCATTTTAGATTTCTTGAGTTTTTGTATTTGTTATGCTTGATCCAACCCCACTCCCCTTTTTATTTTGGCATCTTCTCTGCAATCTTGATTCTCAAACCAAATTTCAAGGCCTTTTGGGGGAATAGTTTGGATAGGTTGATCTACTCAGGAAAAGTTTGGCCCAATTGACCTGTTCACCGAGGTTTGTCCTAGAATTCAAATCGGGGGCCCATCTCAACAGTTAAGCGAGAAATATTAAATATCGTTGACTTATTTTGATTTTTATCTCCAAAATGTTTTGAGGGGTATATAAAAAACCTATCCCTCCTCATTTTTAAAACCATTCTCAAGAATTCATACCCACTCTCAAGATTTCAAGAGCTATTTTAAAGATCTAGGTTGGCATTCATGCTTTCAAGTATTCTCTGCATCCAAGCCATCATTTGAAGTAAATCTTATCCATTGTAGCAAGCTTCTCTCCCTCGTGAAGGAAAAGTATAGCAAACCTAAATAAATCAAGATCCTTCCTCCAAATACATGAATATCAATGTGAATTTGCTTTCTTCTTCAAGAAAAAAATCAATCAAGCACAATATTAAATATTTGAGGAGTATTTGTATATTTATGCATTTGTGAAATGCATCCTTGATTCCTCTCTACATTCCAACATCCAACAACTACATTAAATAAATTTCAAGCATCTGAACATAGACATCATGACCTCAAAGTCCATTTATGAAGGTATAAACATTTATATTTCAAATCTAATATTTAATTTACATTTACAAGCTTTCCTTTCATGCATGATTCATTTCAATTTCAATGTCGATTCCTCAACTAGGGTTTGACTGAGGCAAACCCCTTTTTACACAATATTTTCCTTTCTTTCTATGTGCACAAATAGGTGGCACTCACACCAGATGGGATCTAGAGAGTTTAGGACCTCCCAGACACTCGGAGATAGAAAATAGTAGAAGTGTACAGAATAGGTTAATTAGGTGGACATAGTTCCTTTAGATATCCTTCAATTTTATTTTGTAGGTTAGTTGCACCATCTAGTTTCTATTTCTATTATTTGTACTAATATGTTTACTCTCTATTAGTCTTTATGTCATGAAACTTGTCTTTTCTCACCTTCTCACCCTCTATCATGTATTTCTCAATCACATATCCCTAATCAACTCTCAATTATAATGAAGGATCACTATATCTTCTTAGCACATAAGTCTCGCTTGGGCCTATCAGGTCACATTCATTCTATTCTAACCAAGGATTGGTTGGATGTCATATTAGGGAAGCACTCTAGAACCCCTTAATATCATTTTAACCATATTCATTTATGTTATACTATGAAGCCTTGGTTCTATGCTCCAAGGCCACTGTGTCCATTATATCCTTGTTTCTACATAACAGTGTAACCCCTCCCACATTGGTGTATAAGGAGTGTGACAAGAGGAGGCTCTTCATATTTATAATTTCAATCAAACACATTGTATTCCATTTATTCTTCATATAATTCTCCCATCTTGCTGAAAAAAATGGTTGGTTCATACTGGATGTAAAGTTTATACTTCCATTTGAGAATTTTCCTTGGTCTACCATAATTCCTATTAGAATAACTAAGAGGAGGGGGGTGAATCAGTGGTCTTAAAAATAATTCCAAAATCCAACTAAAACTATTATCTCAAATATAATACTCTCTAGTTATCTTTCAGTCCATCAAGATGAATTCCATAAGTAAATTCAACAAATATAAACTGCTCGGTAAGATATACTGTTTATCTTTTCTAAGCTTTACCGAGTAGCAACAATTAAACTTAGTGATAACTGACCAATCCAGTATTACTAATGAGTAAAGAAAAATATCAATGCACTGAAACAAATACACATTTGACATAGATTTAACATGGAAACCCTGTTAAGGGAAAAACCACTTGGAACCAGTAACCCAAAATTTTCACTCTTCTGAAGTAAGCTCAATTAAGAGCCAACCTTGTTAAAGGTTACAAACACACTATTGAGTGTGACCTTATTAGAGGATTCAAAAATAACATTTTATATTTTGACCTAGCATTCACTATGTTTTCAACAAGAAAACCTTTTGATACTCTTGAGTATCTCAATACAATAAGGATGGTTAAATCCCACTCGGTTAAGAGATTTTCTGAATCAATGGTTAAACTGAAATAGTAAATGATCTGTTCACACTACAACTTTAACTTTCAGATATTCAAATCTATGTTTAGTCCAATAATACCTCTCTGATCAATATTCTCTTTAGTTCCTTTGCTCCCTTCTTTCTTGTGCTCGATGAATGCTCTATCCTCTATTGCTTGGTGTCTGCAGAATTCCTTAGCTCTGTTCTTCAACTTGTATGATTATATCTACATGAAGACTTTTATCTTCACCAGAATTATATTCAACATTCCTCTCTTGTTATAATGAATTACTTGTCTCTTTATATAGACATGATTTAGTCGTTCAATGTCTTTTTTTTCATCGTAGATCACTTCTTGATTTGTAAAACTTGGAATTCTTGCTTTAATCTGTAAATCTCTCCTTCAGTTTTATTCCACAAATCTCTCCTTGTTATCTATGAATAAAAAGTGCTTTAAATCTCTTCTTTGCTTTAGTTTAGCTGATCGATAAGAATAAAGCAATCAACCATTCAATCTAAATATAGCTCCTGTCAGCTAAGTGTTTTTATCATTCTTTATCTTCAGTTCTGATCGGTGATCAACTTCAGTTAGCTAGGTCATTGACTTTAGTTACACTCGGTAACAAATTCAACTAGCTCATTGACCCCTCTAGTTATGCTCGGTAAATATCTCCTTCTTGATAACCACTTTCTCGGTTACTATGGTGCTCGGTATACACTGTGAACTACTTGGTGTTCTCTATCAATCGGTGTTTTACTGTCACTCCATGTATAATAAACTTTTATCTTTTACCGACCACATAAAATTTGTCCCTTCAACTCTTTTAATTTTATGACAATATGTGTATGACCAATCAAAACATATCAAGTTTACATCAATGACAATACAATATATTAACTGATTTAATGTCTTGTGTTAACTTTTGCAATTCGGTGATCATCAACTTATCATCTTCAAACATTCAATCAGTTATAGTTCATCAATCTCTCCCTTTGGCATTGATGGAAACATACTATGAAATATACAGTATGAGATATGTCATAACATACCAAACTTTTGTTCTGTAACTAATTCAAATATTTGAGTCTCGATAAGCTCTTCTAGCTTAGATTTGATTTTGTTGTGTGCTCTCCCTTTCTTCATTCCCTTCAATGCATAGGTGTAGCAATTTTGAATCTGTCTCTCCCTTTTCTATAGAATATCTTCTCCCTTTTTTGGATAGATATGCAGTTCTAACTCTTTCCAATTCTCTCCCTTCGATGGATGGTTATTTCATTGAATCTTTCTGTTTATCGTCATTGTATCTTTCTCTCCCTTTGTAGAAACTTCTCTCTTTGATCTTTTCTCTCCCTTTGAATGATGGATGTATTTCATTGACTCTTCCTCTCCCTTAGTATGATCATGATAGATATTTCATTGTATCCTTCTCACCCTTTGACAGCAATGCCAAACAAAATTTTCAGCTCTGTAGTAGCCAACAATCTTTTTCTCCCTTTGAAGCTTTTTATCCCTTGAGTGGACTGATATGTCATTGAAGTCCATATATTAGCTTGCATCAACATGATTTATCTTCTAATAATGTGTAGGCTGATGTAGCCTCCAAGTCAGCTTAGTGACCAGTAGACAAGGGACAAACCCCTAGTCTATTCCTCAGGTACTCAAATGTATCCTTCGGCAGTGGTTTTGTGAATATGTTTGCTAATTGTTCTTTGGATTATACATTGGTGCAGGAGCACCTAGGCTATCCCTAAATTCTTAGTACAATTTTTGCTTGTACTGACCCTATCCAAGTTAGTGGATTTTCTTTTTGACCTTAGAAGGTCTAGAAAAGTGTGTAACTAGATGGACTAGTAGTTAGTGCTCAATCCAATCTAGTTTTTATTGCTTTTAGTAGTTAGTGCTTGTTTTACCCCAAAATGGGAAA
>MU227378.1:2859824-2883106 GCA_018584345.1 Thuja plicata | reverse complement strand
CAAAATGGGAAATGGTGGTCCAAAAGACTAGTAGGCTTGGTATGGATCAATTTTGTCCCTAAGAAGGACTTTATGATGTTTTTATATCATTCCATGATGATAGGAAGCCATAAAACTAAGTTTTAGCCAAAGATGTAAAAGTTGCTTGACAACTTTTGCAACTTTGCAATGTTGTCCAACAACATTGTCAAGAATGATTCCTTTCGGTGAGTGGACAAATTGGTTAATGGTAGTGGCCTAAAAACATGAAGGAAGAATATTTAGATACCTTAAGGCCCATTTCCTGAGGCATGACTGATGTAATGAAATTTTTTGAATAGTAGAAGCTTTATTTGTTTGATTACATACACAGTCTACTGGTGTTGAGTTTTAACATTGTGAAATGGATTGAATAGAATTATTTAGTGATATTTGGTTACTAGAGATATTTTAGAGTAACTTTTGTTCATTGTGCAAGTTTCTGTGTGTTCATTAGAGTAGAGTTGTAAATTATTTTGTAAGTAGACTAGTTGCTAGAGTTGTTAGAGTGGTTTTGAGTAAAATGGCTCCTCCATAATTCTCCACCATGAATTTCATCATGTAATGGGGAATATGGAATTAGAGCCTCTTTATAGAATGTACATAGAAGGATAGAGTCATAAAATTTGTATTACTAATTTTCTTAGCAATCCATAGGCGAGACTGGAGTACCCGACTAGGAAATTGCTAGTGTTAACTTGTGTTTGATTGCAGGGAAATTGAAATTTGTGGGGAATTAAGTATGGTTTTTAAACCCTAGGGGATATCCAGACACCTCCTAGGAATGACAAGACTCCACCAATCTTGTATGACACATTTTTATGCAGAAGTCACATGACTGCATTGTTTTAGCCCAATTAGCCCTAGTTGTCCTTAATTCTAGGAATCTAGTGTAATGACACCTTGGGGCCCTAAAAACTACAAAATCCTTTGAGTATTGGAAAAGGGTATCCAAATCCCCACTTTTTTTCTAGGGTTGTTTGTGTTTATTTACAAGAATTGGAAAAAATCTCTTAGATAGGGCTAGTAGAAGGACTAGGTCTAAAAGCTAGATTTGGAAGCAAATTTGGAGATCGTTTGGAATAGTTGTATTACATTGTCACAAATGGGATCTTATGGAGTCTAGAAAGTTGATAAACATGAGAAGTGTCCTTGAAAACACTTTTGGAATTTAAAAGATGAATATGCACTTGGAGTTGTCCAAGAAAGATTAGAGGAGTTGAAGTACATTTGTTGATAGTTGTCATTCAAGGTGAAGCACGAGAAGATCAACTCATTTTGTTGAGTTAGTAAAGTCTTAGGCCATTGGAGAAAGGACTTGAGAGGACCTAGAATTGAGTTTAAGATCCTAAGAATACTAGGACAAGTAGATTCCTAGCTAGATTTTGTGCAAGCACACCTTGGAGGACTTCCATGAGATTGGTATCAGAGCCAGGTTGATCAGGCTTGTGGTGAATGTTCCAGCCAGCAGATTCAGTAAGAGAGTCTACAATGGTGACCAATGTAGAGTTAGCGAAGAAGGTAGATGAGTAAGAAGAAGAGAATAGATTGCTCAGAGATAGATTGGCTCAATTAGAGCAAAATGTTGATGAAGTGGATGTGAAGACAGAAGAAGTAAAGGATAAGGTTGAAGGGGAAAGGCAAGGAGATTGCCATAGATGATGAAGTACCTAAAGATGACCTTTCCCTTAATGAGTAACCATTCTTGAAAGCATTAAAGGCTATGAGTGGTAAATCACTAGAATGAGTTCCTATATTTAGTGGAAAGATGAAACCAGAGGTAGTCCTAGATTGGATACAAGGACTAGAAAATCACTTTGAGTGTGATGGCATAATTGAGGCTCAAAAGGTGAAAGTTGCAAAAGGAATACTAAGAGGGTGTGCACTCATTTGGTGGAATTTTATCCAAGGTGAGACAGAGAAGGAAGGAAAGAAGCTCATTTCTACATGGAATTCCATGGTTGCAAAGGTCAAAGATGCTTATGACCCTGAGGATTATTAAATCCAATTGCATAAAACAAGACAAAGTCTAAGGCAGAAAGACTTGGATGTGAACTCTTAAATTGAAGAGTTTCAAAGGCTTTGCATGAGGTCTAGAGTTGCAGAGGATGAGAAAGTGAAGGTATCTAGATACCTTAATGGTCTCAAGTGGACCATACAAGATGAAATGAGTCTCTTGATTCCTGATACTATTAAGAAGTGCCACCAAATTGCAATCAAGGTAGAAGAGAAACTAAGAAAGAAACAAGATTCTAGCACCACCAGAGGTAGAGGAAAAGGAAGGGATAATAGAGGACAAAGAGGTGGATATGGTGGAAGGAGTTCTAAACCAAAGATTCAAGGAGAGAACAAGCTTATTGAGCAACAAGAAGGAATCTCCAACAGAGGCAACTCAAATAGGGGAAGGAACTATAATAGTAGTTGGAGAGGAAGAAGCAATAACCAAGGTAGAGGTAACTATTTTTCAAACATGAAATGTTACCACTGCAACCAGATGGGACAGAATATAGATGTCCAAAGAAAGGAACCAATTCCCAAGGAAGTGATAAAAGGGTAAACTATGTTCAAGAAGACACTAGTGGTGGAGGTAAACACCCTGAAGTACCCTTAGAGTCAAAAGAAGGTGAGAACTTAATGATGAGGAGAACTCTGATTAAGGAGCTAGTGAAAGAGGAACCTAGTCAAAGGAGATCACTATTTAGAGTGAAATGCAAGATGATAGGAAAGGTTTGCAGAGTCATCATAGACTCGGGGTCTACTGAAAACATAGTTTCAGAGGAGGCAATCAACAAGTTGAAGATGAAAAGAATACCCCAGACCAGTCCATATAAAGTTACTTGGTTGAACAAAGGATAACACGCCCTTGTCAATGAGCAAGCTTGGGTGGATTTCTCCATTAGGAGATAAAAGGACAAGGTTTTTATGACATCCTACCTATGGATGCATGTCACCTAATCCTTGGTATGCCATGGAAATTTGACCGGAAAACCATGCATGATGGAGCAAATAATTATTATTCTTTCAAAAAGGACAATGTGGCATTTAAATACAGTCACTGTTGGAGGATGGAGAAGTAAATTCATCAGGCCCCAATGTTCTCATGGTCAGTGAGAAGGATTTATTAGAAGCCTTAGAAGAAGGAGATGGATTTGGTTTTACACTTGTGTTGAAGCCAAGAGAAGATATTACAGACAAAACAGTCAAGAATACATAATTGCCAAAGGAAGTGCAGGAGATGTTGCAGAATTATGAAGGCATTGTCAGTGATGGAAAACCATCAACCCTACCCCCTAAGAGGACTATAAGCCATCAAATAGACTTCATCCCAGGAGATACCCTTCCTAATAAATCAACTTATAAAATGACTCTTCAACAAAATGAGGAAATAGCTATACAAATCCAAGAACTCTTAAGCCAAGGTCTCATTAGGAAAAGCATTAGTCCTTGTGTCGTACCCACTGTCTTAGCACCAAAAAGGGGAGGAATCTGGAGGATATGCATTGACTCAAGATAAATAAATAGGATAACCATTAGGTATAGGTTCCCTATCCCTAGGATAGAAGACCTAATGGACTGAAGCCAAGTTTTTCACAAAGATTGAATTGAAGAGTGGATACCACCAAATCAGAGTCAATGAGGGGGATGATTGGAAAACAACCTTCAAGACCACAGAAGGACTGTATGAGAGGCTTGTAATTCCATTTGGGTTATCCAATGCCCCTTCTACATTCATGAGACTCATGAGTGAAGTCCTTAAGGACTACATAGAAAAATTTGTGGCAGTATACTTAGATGATATACTCATCTATAGTTAGACAAGAGAAGAACACCTCAGACATCTGCAAATAGTTTTCAAGAATCTACATGAGGAGAAGTTGATGATCAACTTGGAAAAATGTGAATTCATGAAACAAGAGCTAGTTTACCTTGGGTTTGTGCTATCTCAAGGAAATCTAAGGATGGATCCAATAAAAGTGGATGCCATTCTCAATTGGCCTACTCCAAGAACAAAAACTGAGGTAAGAAGTTTTCATGGCTTAGCGCAATATTATAGGAAGTTTATAAAGCAATTCAGTGCAATTTGTACTACTATGTTAGATACTATCAAAGGTGGGATGAAAAATAAGTTTGTGTGGAATAAGCAAGCTAACCATGGATTTGAGTTATTAAAGAAGAAGATTGCTAATCAACCAATCCTGGTTTTTCCAAGCTTTGAGAAGTTATTCATAGTGGAATGTGATGCTAGCAATATAGCTATTGGTGTTGTCTTGAGCCAAGATGGAAGACCAGTGGCTTTCCACTCTGAGAAACTAAGTGAAGCCAAGAAGTACTCTTCTTATGATCTAGAGATGTATGCTCTAGTCCAAGCACTGAGGAAGTGGAGGCATTACTTGCTTCCAAAAGATTTTTTAGTCTTTTCAGACAACCAAGCACTGAGTTTCTTGAATTCACAAGATAAGCTCAGTCATAAACATATGAAGTGGGTAGAATATCTGCAAGCCTAGACTTTTAATATCAAGCACAAGAAGGGGTTGTAGAATAAGGTAGCAGATGCCCTAAGTAGGAGAGCCTTGACAATACAAGATATACACCTGCAAAGCATGGGTATTGAGAGCTTCAAAGACCTATATGCAGAAGATGGATACTTTGCAGACATCTATAAGGTATGTCAGGAATACAAGAATCATTTTCATAGTGAATTATTTGAGTATACTTTACAGAGCGATATTTTGTTTAAAGGAAGTCAGTTGTGTGTTCCTAGAGGGTCTATTAGAGAAAGTTTGATACAAGTGAAGCACAATGGTGCACTTAGTGGGCATTTTGGTGTCAATGAGATCCAAGAGTTAGTTCAGAGGTTTTACTTTTGGCCTAAGATGAATTTTTACATTAGGAAGTATGTAGAAAGTTATGTTATATGTCAGAAAGCAAAAGGTACATCTTCCAATGCAGGCCTTTACCAACCTCTTCCCATCCAAAGTAGACCATGGGAATTTTTTAGCATGGATTTTGTAGTGGGATTGCCAAAGACCAAACAGGGAATGGATAAAATTTATGTTATTGTGGATAGATTCAATAAGATGGCACACTTTGTACCCTACAAGATAGTCCATGATGCAAGTCAAATAGCTCACCTATTATTCAAGAGGTAGTCAAAATACATGGGTTACCATTGAACATAGTATCAGACAGAGATACCAAGTTCATGAGTCATTTTTGGAAGACTCTATGGAAAAAGATAGAGACCAATTTATCTTTTGGATCTGCATACCATCCTCAGACTAATGGTCAAACTGAGGTAGTCAATAGGAGTCTTGGTAACCTCCTAATTTTTTTAACTAAGGAGTATGGTCAAGCTTGGGACCAACTCATTGGATAGGCAGAATATGCCTATAATGACACTATGAACAAGACTACTAGTAAGAGTCCTTTTGAGATAGTTTATGGCCTACATCCTAGAGGCATGTATGAGCTTAGAGATCTAAAGGATGGAGCCAAGGGAAGTGGCTATGCTGAAGACTTTGCACATTCTATTCAAGAGTTACATGAGATAGTGAGGAGAACATTGACTAAAAATATAGAGAAGATTAAAAGCAAGGTGGATGAAAGAAAGAGGGATGTCCAATTCCAAGTTGGGGATCTAGTGATTGTCCATCTCAACAAAGAAATATTGCACAAAGGATTGCCCCATAAGTTACAAATGAGAAGAATTGTCCCATGTACTATACTAGCCAAATATGGCACCAGTGCATATAAGGTGGAGCTACCAGAAGATAGTGGTTTATCTCTGGTGTTCAATGTGGAAGATTTGGTTTTGTACAAAGGACCAACCCTAGAACCAGACCAGAGCCTTATAGAGGTCATACATGAGGTAGAAGACCTGAATTTGACCCCTACTCCACCTCAGAAGGTAGAAAAGGTACTTGATTCTAAAGCCTATAAGAAGACCAGATAGAGAACCTATTATGAACACTTGGTTAAGTGGTATGGGAAAGAAGGTGCAGAGGCAACTTGTATCAAGGAGAATGAATTCAATAATTTGGGAGTGGATTCCAAATTACTCAATCCAAGGATGGATTGAACTCCTTTCATTTGGGGAGGATGTTGTAGGAGCACCTAGGCTATCCCTAAAGTCTTAGTACAATTTTGGCTTGTACTGACCCTATCCAAGTCAGTAGATTTTCTTTTTGACCTTAGAAGGTCTAGAAAAGTGTGTAACTAGATGGACTAGTAGTTAGTGCTCAATCCAATCTAGTTTTTATTGCTTTTAGTAGTTAGTGCTTGTTTTACCCCAAAATGGGAAATGGTGGTCCAAAAGACTAGTAGGCTTGGTATGGATCAATTTTGTCCCTAAGAAGGACTTTATGATGTTTTTATATCATTCCATGATGATAGGAAGCCATAAAACTAAGTTTTAGCAAAAGATGTAAAAGTTGTTAAAAATTTGCTTAACAACTTTTGCAACTTTGCAATGTTGTTCGACAAAATTGTCAAGAATGATTCCTTTCAGTGAGTGGAAAAATTGGTTAATGGTAGTGGCCTAAAAACATGGAGGAATCATATTTAGATACCTTGAGTCCCATTTCCCAAGGCATGAGTGATGTAATGAAATTTTTTGAATAATAGAAGCTCTATTTTTTTTATTGCATACACAGTCTACTGGTGTTGAGTTTTAACATTGTGAAATGGATTGAATAGCATGAGTTAGTGATAGATTTGGTTAGTAGAGCCAGTTTAGAGTAACTTTTGTTCAGTGTGCAAGTTTTTGTATGTTCATTAGAGTAGATTTGTAAATTATTTTGTAAGTAAACTAGTTGCTGGAGTTGTCAGAGTGGTTTTGAGTAAAATGGCTCCTCCATAATTCTCCACCGTGCATTTCATCATGGAATGGGGAAATATGGAAGGAGAGACTCTTTATATGATGTACATAGAAGGAGAGTGTTATAAAATTTGTTTTACTAATTTTATTAGCAAGCCCTAAGCAAGACTGGAGTACCCGGCTAGGAAATTGCTAGTGTTAACTTGTGTTTGATTGTAGGGACATTGAAAGTTGTGGGGAACTAAATATGGTTTTGAAACCCTAGGGGATATACAGACACCTCCTAGGAAGGACAAGACTCCACCAATCCTGTATGACACATTTTATGTAGAAGTCACATGACTGCACTGTTTTAGCCCAATTAACCCTAGTTATCCTTAATTCTAGGAATTCAATGTACTGACACCTTGGGGCCCTAAAAACTACAAAATCCTTTGAGTCTTGGAAAAGGGTATCCTAATACCCACTTTTTTCTAGGTTTGTTTGTGGTTAGTTTACAAGAATTGGAAAAAACCTCTCAGATAGGGCTAGTAGAAGACTAGGCCTAAAAGCCAAATTTGTAAGCAAATTTGGAGATCATTTGGAAAAGTTGTGTTACATTGTCACAAATGGGATCTTATGGAGTCTAGGAAGTTGATAAACATGAGAAGTGTCCTTTCAGACACTTGTGGAATTAAAAATACGAATATGCACTTGGATTTGTCCAAGGAAGATTAGAGGAGTTGAAGTACATTTGTTGATAGTTGTCATTCAAGGTGAAGCACAAGAAAATAAACTCATTGTGTTGAGTTAGTAAAGTCTTATGACATTGGATCAAGGACTTAAGAGGACCTTGAATTGAGTTTAGGATCCTAAGGAGAATAGGACAAGTAGATTCCTAGCTATATTTTGTGCAAGCACGCCTTGCAGGGCTTCCATCATACATATTCTAGTATCACCTCTTTCTCTTGTACTTGTTCCCTCAAGTAATGATACTTAATAGCTATGTGCTTTGTCTTATCATGCATCATAGGGTTCTTTGAGATGTTTATAGAACTAGTATTATCAAAATAGATAATTAATGGGTCAATAATTTCTTCATTCATACCTTTAAGTAATTGCGTGATCCATGCAATGTTAGAGCAATTTGCAGCAGCAACCACATATTCTGCTTCTACAGTTGATTGTGATATGTGTAACACCCCAAAATTGGCATCGTGCAACCTTAACCAATTTTGTTGCATTTGTTATTCTTCTGAATCATCAAAGTCCTATTGTACTAGGCAATTCTTTGCGCAAAGACCCGCGACCCAAAACTTAAAAACGTAAAAAACGAGCAAAAAATTGACCAAAATGAAACAAATTTGAATTACAGAGAGGTTTATCGACCACTTATAGGTGGTCCGTACGCTGCGGGCCGGCTGTGTCTCCTGGATCACTCAAATTGATGGCTGTTGTAGGGGACCACCATTTTGTCTTCTACTCAGAGCTCTTTTCTCACAAAGTCAAAGGGTTGAAATGATTTGAAAATGACCCTTTTCGTCCTTATATAGGTTTTGACCTAATTTTTCAAGGTGCTCCATTTTGTATGAAAATTGCACCACTACCTAATTTGATCGTCCTGAATCCATTTTTGTGATCAAAATCAAAATCTGACACTTCTATATTGCTCAAAATTGCATTTTAAAATTTTTGGGACCGACGCGATCGGACGCTTGTGCAGTCACCCTTCTGACGTCGCTTTCTCGTCGGAATCTTATCATATCATCATTTTCTGAAATCTTTGACTTTTTTCCTCAAAAGTCAACTTTGGTCAACTCTAGTCAACCCCAGTCAAACTTGGTCAACCAGACCTCGAAATCACTTGAAATTGATTCTGAATCTTCTGCATTCTTTCGTAATCTATTCTTAGTTCTTCTTGATCTCCGACTCAAACATCTATCTAAAATTTTTCACTCTCCATTATCATTATGACGTGTCATCTTTTGATTTTTCTCCCGAGGGGGCAGGATGATTACATCATTGAATCTATTTCAATCAATCTGATCTGATTTTCAAAAGTCCTCATTTCTAGGGGCATCTCACCACTTGGGGCATGTTCAATTTTTTTGTACCTCACAGTCAAAACTGGATACTCCACAATCAATAAGGGCTTCTTTGTTCCTTACATCTTATCATCTTTTCAGCATCTGAGCAATCTAACTCAGATTCTTGAGGATCAAGCTCTGTTCTGGAGATTATTCTCGAAATCCATCTTTTGAGACAGGTATCAATGCAATCTAACCCTGACTCCTGAAGGTTAAGCCTCATTCTAGAGATAACCTTGTGAAAGATATTTATCCATCTTTTAAGACAGGTATCGGGGCAATCTAAGCCTAACTCCTGAAGCTTAAGCCTCGTTCTGGGGATAACCTTGTGAAATATATTTATCCATCTTTTGAGACAGGTATCGGGGCAATCTAACCCTGACTCCTGAAGGTTAAGCCTTATTCTAGGGATAACCTTGTGAAAGATATTTATCCATCTTTTGAGACAGGTATCGGGGCAGTCTAACCCTGACTCCTGAAGGTTAAGCCTTATTTTGGGGATAGCCTTGTGAAAGATGTCAATCTACTCATTATCTTTTGTGACAGGTATCGGGGCAATCTAACCTTGACTCCTGAAGGTTAAGCCTCATTCTGGGGATAACCTTGTGAAAGATATTTATCCATCTTTTGAGATAGGTATCGGGGCAATCTAACCCTGACTCCTGAAGGTTAAGCCTCATTCTGGGGATAGCCTTGTGAAAGATGTCAATCTACTCATTATCTTTTGAAACAGGTATCGGGGCAATCTAACCCTGACTCCTAAAGGTTAAGCCTCGTTCTAGGGATAACCTTGTGAAAGATATTTACTATCTTTTGGGACAAGTATCGGGGCAATCTAAACTTGACTCCTAAAGGTTGAGCCTCGTTCTAGGGATGATCTTGTGAAAGATATCTATTTGACCAGTGTCTTAGCAACCTAACCTAGACTTCAGAGGGTCAAGCTCTGTTCTAGAGATGGCTCTGAAATCTTTACATCATCAATTCTCAAATCTATTCTTTTGTGCTTCAAGCATCAGACTATTCTTTGAATCAATGCGTTGCTTGCACATCAATTCAAAGAGGGGCAAAATGTAACACCCCAAAATTGGCATCGTGCAACCTTAACCAATTTTGTTGCATTTGTTATTCTTCTGAATCATCAAAGTCCTATTGTACTAGGCAATTCTAAGTTTTAACTGACTCTACTCGACCTGAGTGTCAAATGTAGAAAATCCTGAATCTGCATTAACCATACATCATGTTTAATTCCTAAATATCTATTGGCTAAATAAACCCTATGATTGAATTAATTTAATTAATAAAGTCTTAGCACTTTAATTAAATTGAATTCACCCTCTTTAGCTGAGACACATGAAAAATGAATTAAATGATATTTAATTATTAAATAAACATCCTCATTTTCAATAATTGAATTTAATTATTCAAATAATTGAGAAAAAGCAATTATGAGGTTATATTTATTTAATTAATTGAACATTCTATCAAAAATCTTTCTTTTATTCAGAAATGGAAACTTTGAATTAATTATGCTTTAAAGAGAAAGAAAACAAATTAATTCAAATAAAACAGAATTAAATCAAAGAAAGAAAACAGTTAAAGCAGGAAGAAAATAATTTATTTTATTCTTTTGAATAAAGCTTTCTATTCTAAACTGGTTTTTCTATCTATTTTATTTCAAAGAGGAAAGTTTCTATTCTGATCATCTCTGAGTCTATAAAAGAACTCTCATTTCTCATTCAAAACTCCTGATTCCCTAAAAACTCTACTCACTTTTGCATTGTTAGAATACTGAATTATTGTCTCATTTTCTTGCTAATCTCATATAGAATAATTTCATATTGCAATAGAATAGCTTCAATTTCTATAATAATTGCATTCATCATCATGTCTTAGATTATCTCATACCTCTCATTTCTTAGTATAATATTGCATTGTATTGCATCCATCGTGATAAATCCTTCATTCCTAGATTGGTCTGTGGTTGTGAGACTCTCGTTCTAAGAGAAATTTCAAAAACCCCATCTAGATAGAAGCCAACATGTCGAATCATGCAGACAGACAGGATAAATAATCTCATATTCAGTCTTGTGTGTACCTAGTGAAGAAGGACTATGTTGAAGTGTATGGTGAATTAACAAGGCCAAATTTACCACATACAATATGCATCCTTTCTTTTTACTTATCCATGTGACAAGTTTGTCACCCATAAATAATGATCCTCCTATTGTGCTCTTTCTATCATCTATGTTTCCAGCCCAATCAACATCAGTATAAACTTGTAGCTCAAATTTGCCTTCTTTATTATACCACAAACCATAGTCTTCAGTATTCTTCAGATACCTCAAAATTATTTTGGCAACAGTCATGTGTGATTCCTTAGGATTAGCAGAGAATCTTGCAACTATACCAACTACATGTGCTATATCTGATCTAGTGTGCACAACATAATTAGTTTGCCAATAATAGATTAGTAGAAGGTCTGATTTACCTACGTTGTCTTGTCTTCCTTTGTCAATTGTATCCAATTGCCACAGGTGTTCCAACTGGTTTGGAGTCCTCCATCTTGAATATGTTCAAAACTTCTTTGATGTATTTGGATTGTGTGATGTAGATGCCTTCATCCTGTTGTAGAATTTGTAGGCCAAGAAAAAAATTTATCTCCAAACATTGACATTTCAAATTCTTTTCTCATTTCATCAACAAATGACTTGCATAGTATATCATTACCTCCAAATATGATATCATCAACAAATATCTCAGCAATCAAATTTTTATCATCATAATCTCCTTTCAAATATAGATTATTGTTGTCACTTGTTGTTATAAATCTAATACTAATGAGATAAGAATGAAGTCTTTCATACCATGCTCTCGGTGCTTATTTCAATCCATAAAAGTCTTTATGTAGTTTACAAACCATGTTCCTCTTGTTAGGACCAACAAACCCTTCAAGTTGTTCAATGTATGCCTCCTCTTCAAGTATTCCATTTAGAAATGAAGATTTAGTTCATCCATTTGGTATACTTTGAATCCTTTGAAAGCAACATAAGCAAGTAGAATTCTTACTCCTTCTATTCTAGCAATGGGTGCAAAGGTTTCTCCATAGTCAATACCTTCTTCTTGTGCATACTCTTTGCATACCAGTCTTGATTTTTTCCTTATGACTTCTCCATTCTCATTCAATTTATTTCTAAAAATCCATTTGGTACCAATGAAATTTTTGTCACTTGGTCTAGGTACTAATGTCCATGTTTTATTCTTATAAATCTGTTCAATCTCTTCATTCATTGCACTAACCCATTCTTGATTCCCAAGTGCAGCATTAATAGATTTAGGCTCAAATTCACAAATCAAACATCTAGTGTTAAGTGACTTACTTCTTGTTCTCATTCCAGCTCTTTTGTCTCCAATGATTTAATCCTTTGTATGGTTTCTTCTAACATATTTAGCAAGTACAAGTTTAGATCTTTGTTCTTCATTTTGATCATCATTTTGATCTTCACTTTGATCTTCATTATCACTCGGTTCAACATTGTGAGCATTTTCCTGATTCTCGATGTGTGCAGCATGTTGCTCGGTTGCTTTTTTCTATCGCTCGAGCAAGGTATCAGGTTCTTCAATGTAGAAAAATATTTTGTAATCTTCTGGTTCCTTTTTTCTTTTCTCATCATTTTTCTCAGCAAATTCATCTAATTTAACATTTGCACTCTCAATGATTTTGTTAGAAGATTTGTTCAGACATTTATTATCTTTGATTTTAGCGGAATATCCTAGAAATATTTATTCATCACTTTTAGAGTCAAGTTTCCCATTTCTATCATCTTTAAATATATAACATTGACTTCCAAAAATTCTTAAGTAACTCACATTTGGTGTGTATCCATACCATAGCTCACTAGGTGTCTTATTGGTGTCTTTCTTCAATTGAACTCGGTTTAGTGTGTAGACAACAATACTTTCAACTTCTCTCTAGAATGTTTGTGTGATGCCTTTTTCAATCATCAGTGTTCTAGAACAATCAACAATTGATTTATTACTTCTTTCAGAAATCCCATTTTGTTGTGGTGTTCTCGGTGCAGAAACATGTCTTGTAATCCCATGCTCATTACAAAAATTATTGAATTCATCAAAAATAAATTCTCCTCCTCTATCTAATCTTAAACATTTCAGTTCTTTTCCACTTTGTTTTTCAACTTTTTCTTTATACCATTTGAACATCTTAAATGCTTCAGACTTCTCTTTTTAAGAACATGATAGTCATCATCCTAGAATAGTCATCAACAAATAGAATAAAGTATCTATCACCATAATAGCTCTTTGTTCACATTCATCCACATAAGTCAGTATGGACTAACTCTAAAATAGCTTTAGATGTGTATGTTTTTCTCTTGAAACTAGACTTTGTCATTTTTCCTTTTTGACAATTATTGCACATAACATGGTCAGGCTTTGAAATACTTGGTAAGCCTCTCACTTTTATTTTCTTACTTATCTTAACCATGTTGTCAAAATTCACATGACATAATATTTTATGCCACAACCAAACATCTTCATTTCTATCCAATAAAAAAGTGGTTTCCATATTGTCAAGATAGAATAGATTACCTTTTGTTTGTTCACAAGTACCGATCAACTTTCTTGTTCCATTGTAGATCATTTCCTTTTTGTTCTCAAATGAAACTCAGTGTCCTGTGTTGTTTAGTTGTGAAACACTCAATAGATTATAGTTAATTCCTTTCACCCAACATGCATTTTCACATCTGATCAATTTATTCAACATGATGGTACCTTTTCCTTCAACTGGGAAAGGTGAGTCATTACCCATCCTAACTGATCCACCATTATAATATTCAAAAGTTTTAAACTTTTCTTTATCTCTGGTCATGTGATGAGTACAACCACTATCAACAAATCAGACATCATTTTTACTAACTTTAGATATGAGTGCAGTTTCAACAAACCTTTCTTCTTTGTCTGAATCATCCTTCATAGCAACAAATACTACCTCAACATCTTCATCAGAATCAGTAGTAGAATTTTCAACTTTGTTCTCAACCAGGTAACAAGCCTTCTTGTCTTTGTCCTTGTAATCTTGGTTATCTCTTCTGTCAGAGTGTCGAATGCTTTTGTAGTCTCGGTCATCACTTATGTCAAACTTCTTTTCATAAGATCTGTCATTGTTTCTTTCATCCTTTCTCTTGTTAGGGTATCTAGCAACAAAATGTCCAATTTATTTGCAATTAAAACAAACCAATGGTAATTACATTTGTATCTTCATTTACCTCTATGTAATCTTCTAGCCATTGGTGCTTCAAGTTCATCAAGTTATTGTTCATCACTAACACTGTCACTATCATTTCTCATAGTGTGTTTGTTACTAGATTTGCTTATTTCCAGAGGAGATTTGAATGCAGACTCAATAGTTGGTAAGACATTGTTGTCATAGTTATTCATCTCAAATGAAATAATTCTACTAATCAAACTATCAAGAGTAACATTGTTACCAGGTACTACTCTCATTTCTTAAATTTCAGATACTCCAATAGCATAAAAAGGTAGTAAGGTTCTCAAAATTTTACTTACAATTATTTATTCATTAAGTACTCCTCCTACTCCATGGATAGCATTAACAATCTCTTTGATTCTGTCACTTTATTGAGTGATGTTATCTCCTTCTTTCATTATTCAGGTCATCAAAATTTCCTCTTAGGCTTTCAGATTTAGCTCTCAGTACATTAGCATTTCCTCCATGTACTATCTTGAGTTTGTCCCACATTTTCTTTGAAGAGGTGCATGATTTCACATCTTCAAATTTAGCATCGGATAGTGAAGAAGCAAGTTCTATCATCATAGAATTGTGCTCATGTTTCTCTCTTAATTGATCAACATTCGAAGGTCCAGTAGGTGCAGCATATTCAGTATCCAAGTATTCTGTAACATCATTTCCAATACCAGATAGATCAAGTATTATCCTTCTTTTCCATGATGCAAAGTTGTTCTTGTTTAACTTATACTCATCTTTTTATCTTTAGCTTAAGTCCCTTTAAACTTTTCTTCTAAGCACCAAAGCTCTAATACCAATTGTTAGAATAACTGAGAGGGGGGGGTGAATCAGTGGCCTTAAAAATAATTCCAAAATGCAACCAAAACTTATATCTCAAATATAATGCCCTCTAGTTATCTCTCAGTCCATCATGATGAATGCCATAAGTAAATTCAACAAATATAAATTGCTCGGTAAGATATATTGTTTATGTTTTCTAAGCTTTATCGAGTAGCATCAATTAAACTTAGAATTAACCAACCAATCCAGTATCACTAATATGTAAAGCAAAATTTCAATGCACTAAAATAGATACACATTTGACACATAGATTTTAACATGGAAACCCTGTTAAGGGAAAAACCACTTGGGACTGGTAACCCAAAATTTTCACTCTTATGAAGTGAGCTCGGTTAAGAGTTGTTACCAATTTTTGATACCAGGCTTATTCAAGCATGGGTAGTCATGTTTTAAAATAATTTTAAGTGCATTTTGTCTCTGCAAGATAATATTCATATGCATAAAGAAAGGAAATCTGAAGATTACATTGTTTTATCACATCATGCTGATGGATGTTATACAAAGTGCATAAGTATTTCAAAGGAGAAGTATTTTTGTATTAATAGTATCAATGAACCATGTCTCATACAAGCCGTGAGAATAACTACTTTTTCAATGCAAATACAAGTGAGCATATACTTCAAATGAGTAAATAAATGCATAAGTAAAGAGTGGGACCAGTCATTGCCTGAATGATGGGTTTGTTGTTGTGCTCTGCTATGTCATTGCGCCTCAAGTTGTTTGTGTCTCCCGCTTCTCCAGCATGTTCCCAATCCAGCATTCAATTGATATCAATGGTTTTAGATCAAAATTTCTAAGCAATGATGTGTCCCAAGCATTACATATTCATTTTGTTACCATACATGTACATGTTGACTTGTATATGCATCAAACAAAAGATACAACAACCAAGTCATTATACCAAACTCCTCTGAAACATGCATTTGTTTTCTAACTAGTTTGCTTGATGTGCAGTTACAGGTGTCTATTTGGCAGCACGTGGGATAAAATGTGGCTCCCACAAAGGTTGAGCCCAGCGTGCTACGAAATAGATAAACAAACATGAACATAGAAAGAGTATGAGATTACATGATGCACAAATGTACACTTGATGCACAATTGTAGTAAGGAATGTTCTAGTTGTGAATACATTTAAGTACAGTCTAGAGAAAAAGTAACAATGAATAGCATCAAAAGAGCTCTAATAAAAAACAATGTATACTCCTGATCAATAATGTTTGTTTTTTTTGGTCGGTAATAATGGTATTTTTATTAATATATAAGAGATTCATACATATTTATTGCTATTTCATTTATAATAGCTTCCCCCTTAACATGTAATATTTGCATCCCCCTACCCAAAAAAGGCTTAACCTTCGTTACATTCAACAGATGTGATATCATCTATGCAAAAGGAGAAAAAACCTATGCTTGCTAATAAATTCAAAACCACATAATCGGTCGTTAAGGAGTCTGGGTTATCTCCATTTTCATAAACAACATTCCATCTCTACGATTTCTTGGAAGATGGTAAGATAGATCTTCCGCCACCTTCAATTTCATTCTAAGGATTCTGCATTTAAAATTTGCAAAACAAAGCAACACAAAAACCTACCAGAGAGGCATTCAAAACTTCGCTCGCCGTTATTTCTGATTTCTTACTATGCAAAAATCGTGTGTTGGCTCAAAAAAACCGCCCACTCCTACACCAAAAAACTTCCTCTATGCTTCAAGCTAGGCCTTTACAGGAGGGTTATCAACATTGCCCTTGTCTTCCTTTCACGGGGTGTTCTTCCTTTCTTGGGAAAGCGGGTTGGAACTGTCGGTCGTTGATGGCTTTTATTGTAGCTCTTGATTCAATCTTTCAATTTTTCCCATGCCAATTTCCTGTCTCTCAATTAGATTCCTTTGTCGACCCCTTCCACCCATTGTAAGAAAGGGTGAATGCCTTTTAGGATTCCCTCTTCTTCATTCTCATAACACTCATTGTAGTTAAATGCCCAGCCTAGGTGCGCCCATTCCAGCAGGTGATCCATATTCAGAATGAGGTCTGCATCAAACAGAGTGCATTACTATTTTCATTACCCATTCATGCTCACCGAATTTGAGCCCCCAGGCCATAATCATGGCTGCAATATCAACCTGCAACTTCCATCGAGTTGTGTCTTCATGGAAAAAAGGACCTAGGGTTAATTGGAATGCTTCCAAAATTTATTTTGAAGGGCATTTTATCAGCAGTTTAACCCTGTGATCCTCTACTGGCCCGTAAATTCCCTTTTGTTGCCTCTTTGTCAGAAATGTGAACCTCAGCTCCATTATCACACTGGTTTCTTGTTGAGAGAAACAATGCAAATTCCAAATGTTTGCAGAATGTGGATTTGAAAGGAGGTCATCACTTATAAAACCATTTTCCGCAGGGCATAATAAATGTGCAACATTTGTAATGATGTTGGCATGCGGGGTGGCTTGCATATCACACAAATCGAATGACCTCCTCTGCCGTCGCATAACATATTTATGATGACTTCATTTAATAAGATGATGTCATTGTGTCCTTTCCATTTGCAGGCGAATCTCCAAAGAGATTTTCAAAACGGGCAACCAAAGTTTAAAATGGAGCTATATGTATTTTTCCATCCTCTTTCTTCTTAAATTATTAAGAATTTAAATTAAGTCTCTCATCAAACCATAAATCTTTGATCCCTGTGATATTTAGTGCTTGCTTCGATAGCTCATCTGCCTCCATGTTGCCTTCTCTTTTTATATGAGTTACTTTGAAATCTTCAAAAAATGTAAGAATCTCTCTGATAGAGTCAAAGTAATTTTCCAGGTGCCATGTCCCTATAGATAAATTGGATATTGCTTGTACTACATGTACATGTTGACTTGTATATTCATCAAACAAAAGATACAATAGCCAAGTCATTATACCAAACTCCTCCGAAACGTGCATTTGTTTTCTAACTAGTTTTCTTGATGTGCAGTTACAGGTGTCTATTTGGCAGCACATGGGATAAAATGTGGCTCCCACAAAGGTTGAGCCCAACGTGCTACAAAATAGAGAAACAAACATGAATATAGAAAGAGTATGAGATTACATGATGCACAAATGTACACTTGATGCACAATTGCAGTAAGGAATGTTCTAGTTGAGAAGACAGTTAAGTACAGTCTACAGAAAAAGTAACAATGAACAGCATCAAAAGAGCTCTAATAAAAAAAATGTATACTCCTGATCAATAATGTTGATTTCATGAATCAAGACAATGATGTTGAATACACATTGAGAGATAGCATCTCCATGGAACAGAGGTATGTTTCAAGACAATGAAAGTAAATGCCATTCTTAGAAATAGAAACACAATGTATACAATCAATCATTGAAGTCTAGGAAAGTAGACGATTGCTCTAAAAATGTCAGGACAGAGATACAAATGTTTTCTTTAGAAAATGTCAATATATCAGAGCAGCAAGTATTTCTGGGTGATTTTTACATGTTTTTACCCAAATAGAGCCTACGTTTTTTCTAGAAAACTAACAAATAACAAAAGAGAAAATAGTAAAATGGTGCCTTTTCTTTCATAATGGAGTCACATTTTCAAGAATGGAAGAGAGATGTGGATTTTCAGAGTATAAAAAAAAGGCAAATATTTTTTTTAGAAATACAAGCTTAAAGACAGTAGATTTCTTAATAGATCCAAGCGATAGATGTTTTTTGGTTTCAACTTGAAGGAAAAAATGAACACATTTCTTCAGACCAGCACATTTTTTTTACAAACCTAGTTCATATTTTTGGAAAGTACAATGGAACAGCAAGTGTTTTCATACCCAGTTGCATTTTTGTTGAGAGGAGTTCAAATTAAAGCCATGTTTCTTCTTTTGTTAAGCCACAATTTCAGAACAACATGGAGAAGGAATTCAGTTTTTTCAGAGTTTTCTTCCAAGAACCATCATGTTGTTGTGAAAAAATAAGCATATTACAAAGGGGGAAAATAGTAAATGGTGCCTTGTCTTTCATAATGGAGCCACATTTTTAGAGCAGCATGGAGAAGGGATTCATTTTTTCAGACTTTACTCACAAAATACAGTCATATTTTACCCAGAAAAGCCAAAATTTCAAGCAAGAAACACACAGATTTTTATTAAAAATGAAGTGAAAATCATATGTTTTCTTTTAAAAATTGGTATTCTACAAAGGGAAAACAGTCTCTTTCTTCTAAACATGGTGTTTCAGAAACAACAAGAAAGGAAACAATGACAAAGATACCTTAGAGCCGTTTTGAAGTATTTTGTTGCAATAAAACCATAAATGTCTCCATAAGAAGCCATGTTTTCATCCCAGCAAGCTACATTTTCATTCAAAAATGTTTCCAAGCAAAAATCTCTGCATTTTTCTCTCGAAGAAGCCATGTTTTGTTCAAAGAAGTCATGTTTTTCAGAGAAGGAAGACGAAATCCATTCATGGTGGCCAAAAGTTCAGAGATCTTCATGGCAGCAGCTAGAGACCAGGCAGCCCATAGCGTGAAAGAGCAAATAAACAATAAAGTGTGAAGGAGGTGTATTTAGGGTTTGAACACCCTAAACTAAAAAAATTTGCATACTTTCATTGCCTTTTTTCATCTCTTTAAGCTTTAGAAGAAATTCAAAATATATGAGTGATATGTTTATCACTTACATTTTTATCCAACTATGCTCGATTTTTTTTTTGTTACAATAGCCATACAATTGATATAATTATAAATCATTTGGTATTGATATCGATTAAAAAAATCAAATGTAAGTAGTCTTTCTTCACAAAGTAAAAATAAATATTTATTTTATGATTTATTAAAATTATTAAACAATTCATAATTTATTACTTTAATAGATATTTATTATATTAGTATTATTATTAAGAGATTTAATAATCCCTTAATAGATAATATTAATATAAATCAATATTTATTAAATTAATGAATTATAAACTGTTTAATATTTTAATAAAGATGTAAAATAGATATTTATCTCACTTTTGAAAGTAAAAGAGATATTTTATAGAGTTATGACAATTTCCTAAAGTCAAAAAATGCAATTGTTAAAGTTTGTGCTTTCCAGAAGCTCCTTATGGGTTGTTTGGAAGATAAGGACTACATTTATGGAGTGTCTTTATGTTGGCATTGATAAAGCTTGACTTCTGAGTCAGTTTTGTACTTTTTAGAGAGCTTTTGAGGGGCTCAAAATTGGCCTAAAGGGAAAAATCTGACCCAACAGTTATGGCTGACATTAATGATGCAGTTGGTTCTCAAATGTATAAGTATAAGCTGAGGCTTCATTGCAAAGGAGTTCTTTCCTTTTGGCTTAAGGTCTTGTAACTATTCCTTCAATTTCTTGACAATAGTAGAGAGGTTGTGTAACACATTTTCTGAGATATACCAGTTGATGACACCTTGTTATAGTTTAATACAGCTTGTGCCTTTCCCATTTCTATTGTTATTGTGCTCTATTATTGATACAGATTCCTATGACGCTCTTTATCCTCAAATTTGTATCAAATATTGGTGCCTTTATGCAGAGTTTTCCTCATACTTTTTGCAGATTGTGATTTGTGTTCAATCAGTCTTTCTAAATTGTGAGAATGTTTTCTCCTTGTAGAGATTACTGTTATGGGCCTTCTTCCAAAGTTGATTATGCAGAAATTATGGATTAGTGGGATTGTGTGAAAGAGTTTATATTGATGTTTTTTGTGTGTCTGTTGGTATTAGTATATCTTAGAATTTCATTTTTCAGGTGTATCACCCTTTAGGAGTTAGATTTATTTATGTTTATCCTTCTACCTCTTTCCTCTAGCAAAAGGATCGGTTTTAGGTGGTTTAAAGTGAGTTACCAGATAGGAAGTCGGCCTAGAATCTAGAGGTTCAGTCACACCTATAAGTTTACCCACAAGCTTGTGATTGTTCCCATGTTTCTCCAGAATTGCTAGAGTTCCAAGACTTAGCATTAGGGTGCAATTTTGGTTGATAACAAGAGCCACCCTTGTTAAAGGTTACAAACACACTGTTAAGTGTGACCTTGTTAGAGGATTCAAAACTAATAGTTTATATTTTGACCTAGCATTCACTATGCTATCAACAAGAAAACCTTTTGATACTCTTGAGTATCTCAATACAATAAGGATGGTTAAATCCCAGTCGGTTAAGAGATTTTCTGAATCAATGGTTAAAGTGAAATAGTAAATGATTTGTTCACAATACAACTTTAACTTGCAGATATTAAGATCTATTGTTAGTCCAATAATACCTCTCTGATCAATATTCTCTTCAGTTCCTTTGCTCCCTTCTTTTTTCTTCTTGGTGAATGTTTTGTCCTCTATTGTTCGGTGTCTGCAGAATTCCTTAGCTTTGTTCTTCAACTTGTATGATTAGATCAACATGAAGACTTCTATCTTCACTAGAAATATATTAATAATTCCTCTCTTGTTATAATGAATTACTTGTCTCTTTATATAGACGTGATTTAGCCGTTCAATCTCCTTGTTTTCATCATATATCACTTCTTGATCCGTAAAACTTGGCATTCTTGCTTTAATCCGTAAAGCTCTCCTTCAGTTTTATTCCACAAATATATCCTTGTTATCTATGAATAAAATGTGCTTTAAATCTCTTCTTTTCTTTAGTTCAACTAATCGATAAGAATAAAGCAATCAACTAGTCAATCTAAATAAAGCTCCTTTCAGCTAAGTATTTTTTTTGTTCTTTATCTTCAATTATGATCGGTGATCAACTTCAGTTA
Source organism: Thuja plicata (assembly GCA_018584345.1). Lineage (NCBI taxonomy): Eukaryota > Viridiplantae > Streptophyta > Pinopsida > Cupressales > Cupressaceae > Thuja > Thuja plicata. The sequence continues at coordinate 2,861,334 of MU227378.1, read as the reverse complement.
GCTCATTCATTGACTTCAGTTACGCTTGGTAACAACTTCAGTTAGCTCGATTACTACGGTGCTCGATATACACCGTGAACTGCTCGGTGTTCTTTCTCCATCGGTGTTTTACTGTCACTCGGTGTATACTAAACTTTCATATTTTACCGACCACATAAACTTTGTCCCTTAAACTCTTTTAAGTTTATGAAAATATGTGTATGACCAATAAAAATATATCAAGTTGACATCAATGACAATACAATACATTAACTGATTTAATGTCTTGCATTAACTTTTGCAGTTCGGTGGTCATCAACTTATCATCTTCAAACATTCAATCATTTATAGTTCATCAAATTCCTTGGTTATATAGGAATTTTTCTCATATAGAAAGAGTCAACATATGTAAATTCCCCACAACCTTTATCTTAAACGGTGATCTTGAGCCCAGATAGGGAGGTGGACAGTTTGATGGATTTAGATAAAGTGGATGAATCAAGGTATGTACAGGATGATAATATGGAGTTCATTTAATTTGTGGAGACTTGGTTGGACATAGAATCTTTAAGGTTATTTAAATAGAGGAATGGATCTCTATAACATAGGATAGAAATTTCTAACCCATTATAAGGGAATTTCAAACACTGGTGATATGTAGATGGGACAACTTACATAGCGTGGATCCAGGGCCTACCAAGGACCATGTTATAATCGATCTCAAAGTCTAGTACTTGGAAGGTTGTTTTGTGTATAGATGATCCAACTCTAACAAGTAAAGTAATGATGCCCTTTGAGGGACATTTTGTGTTATCATATGTCTAGATTCTCTTTGTAGGATCAACATTGTGAGGCCTCACCCCGACCCATCATAGCTTTATTTTTTTTATCACACTTTGACACTTTATGTTTCGATACATTGATACACTTTTTGTTATCCCGACAGGGACTCGTGATATTATGATGTGATGATGATTATATTGTGTGGATTACATTTTGATATGGATTAGACCTAGAACAGGTGGTTTAATTTGATTATATATATGTTTAGATCTATGAATTGATGAGAAGACTAAATTATGATTTGACTAGACTATTTTATGAATGATTATGCCATGGTGATTAAGGAATTCTTATGTTTTAAACATTTATGTATGGAAATTTCAATTAGAGGCTTAATTTTGCTTATGGATTAATGTTGCTATTTATAATTTGAAAATATATATATTGCATGTAATTTTATCATCTTGGACTACTGATGCTCGAAGTTTAGTGTGCAGGAATGGGAACCATGGAAATTTTTGGAGAATCAAGGCTAAACACATGTGAATTGAGTAAGCCAAGGTTTAATCCAATAAGGGGCTGAAACCTCATTGTAATGTGACCCTTGTTTTAAATTTAATATGAATGTGTGTTAATAGTTTTAATTTATGTTGTTATTTGGACATATCATTTGTGAATGTGATGTATATTTTGTTTGGTGTCACTTGACACTTGTGTTGTCCATGTGGATAGTGACATGTCATTTAGG
>MU227378.1:2833689-2844627 GCA_018584345.1 Thuja plicata | reverse complement strand
ATTGATCTTAGATTGGATTTAATTAATAGTTGATTGATTTAGTGAAATTGTTATTCAATCTTAATCTTGTCAATATCTCAATGTCTAATGTTAACTGGAATTAAACTTGGATGGATTAAGTTGCAATTTAGGTTTAAGGTTAACTAAGGGAAACCCAGATCAACATATGTTCCTGAATCACTAACTACCATCATGATTCTAAACGAGGAATCAGAGTTAGATAAACCTGAATTGAGTATTTAGATAACCCGTGGAGCAAGTTGATGCCCAATTTGCATCTATTGTGGCTTGACCCTTATCAGTCTACGCTTATACCTTGTAATTCGAAGGTTAACTATACCTTTCTATTATCTTTCCAACTCTCCCCCTGTTAGTTGTACGTTCTTAGGTGTTTTAAAAAAAGAAAATATTGTGTGTGTGTTTTGCCCTAGTTTCGGGCATGACAAACATGACTCTCAGAATATCCTAGTGTCTCAACTAATTCTAGGTACAAATATCAAGCCCCAATCTATCATATACCAAAAGTCTTCTAATTTGATGTAAATGATTGTATACCTCAAGGTGAAGTAGATAATTATGATAAGGCTTGTGTGTAGGTGGATCTTGTTCACTAAATGCAATGTGATGAGTAGTGGTGAGATGTCCTGTCATGGCTTCAAGTTCATCAATATCAACATTTTTGGGAACAAATGGCTCTTGAAAGGCTTTATCAAGGCCTACTTTATGGTTGGGAAAAATGTGTAGCAATTCAAATATGGATATCTATGTTGAAGTATTGTTGAGATGGTACAAGGTACTATATTGGCTTGTTGACAGGGCCGATTATTTGGATGATATTGATGGTTTATATGGGACTCCTTGGACTATGATTTTTGACCTTTAGGTAGCAGAAACCCATTCAGATTCCTTACCCATGACTGTAATAGTAGAGACTATATAATTGGAGTAAGAATATATATGATTGGAAACATGTTGATGGGAAGAATATGCAAAATTGGCTTTATTGCATTACCTTTAACTAGAGGCCTCATCTTCTCATGATTGTGCAGGGGGTGCTTATAGATGGTGTGATCTTTATTTGATGTTCTGGAATTATTTTGAACCTCTATTTCCTTGCACTTGGTAAGATCTTAGACAATGTTTTTCAGTTGATAATAATTTGAATATTTATGATCTTTAATGCAGTGGTATTTGGAAAGTCATCGTTATTCCATTGTGCGGGTTTTAATGGACCATATTCTCAATGTTGTATTTTAGGTGGTGTTATAGTGGTTGACTGACTCAATTTATCAAGGAATATCTCAAGAGCTTCTGCAAGAGGTGTGTAAGTGCATCGAGGGTTTTTCCTTCTCAGGGGACGTTGGTGATTATTTGTGGCATTTACTAATTGAATCTCATTGCGAGGTGACTTATTGTTCAAACTGAAAGTTTTTGGATTCATTGTGCCTTGAAGACATATAATTCATTATGCTTTATTAATTTATTTACCATCAAATATGTCATTATTAATGATATTTTTATTCTTATACCAATATTTAGATTTTGTTATAGGATTGATTATATGAATTGTTCCCAGTGGTCTCTTTATTAATCTTAAATTGGCCTTTGAGCAAGAGTGTTCTTTTTGCTTTGAGGCCTTGTTCAGTAACAATTGTGAAAGTATCAATACATTTCATTTTTAAAGCACACATCATCTCTAGTGTACAGTTCTCAATGAACATTTGGTTCTAATCTCTACTAGGATGTAATATGGGGCTTTAGAGGATAGATTTCTCCAATATTGCAAGGAGGACAACCTTTCCCCATTTTTTTGTTTAGTGTTACGAAGATGCATAATAATCACTTTGTTGACTATGTTATGTGAGTAATTAGAGATAGGTTTTTCTTCTAACTCATTCCACGACCTTATTATAGGTGGTAAACATGAAAAACATTACATAGTTGGCACACTAGGAGTCCTTGGGAAGAGGTGCATCAAGTACATGTCAATGTGAGTGACCTTTATACATGCAACAAATAATTCTTGGAAATGATCTCATGGGTCCCCTTTCTCCTTGTATTTGTAAAATTTTGGCGTTTCAAAATTAATAGGGAAGGGGACATATATAATGATTTATCGAATTGATATGTGCATAACTCTTCGAATCAGTATGTCTTCTTTGATGCAACACTTTAAAGAGTTGTCATTTGTTGTTGGAGATTCTACACCCGTTGTGCTAATATATCCATAGGAACGAATGGAACATGTATATTTAATCCAAGATTTGGATTTGCAAAAGGATTTCCACTTTGGTATGTAGGTACCCAGTTATGTGTATACATTGGTTGACATCTGAGGTTTATGTTGGACATGGACACATAGGACAAGACATATGTTAAAATATTGGTTGGTGCAAAATACATAAATGTTAGATTTTTTGGTGCAAAAGGATTGGTGTGACTAGATATGATCTTGATATTTTTTCCACTATGATTGGAGTTTGATGATACCCCTTGATAACTAGGATTTTGATTGTTCAAATATTGTTTGGAAGGAACACCTTGAGATGTAAAATATGGATTCAGAGGATTTTGATTGGATGGTTATCCTTGTGAGACAATTTTGTAATTGTTAGGATTTAGGTTGATGGTTCACCTTGGGAGGTTATATTGATTTAAGAGTTTGAATTAGTTTATTGTAAGGGAAAACATGTACTTGTCTGATTTGGAACCATAGTGGTAGTAGTAGTTTTTGTTGTATATTGAGTATAATTTTTGTTTCGGCGTGATGTGGTTGAAGGAAAATCAGAACTTTGATTAGCATTGGTTTTCATGGGGTTATTAGTGAAGAGGGGGTTGTTATATTATGTCCCATAAGATATAGTAGAAGTTGTGATATGGGTAGCATTATGTGATGTGCTACTTTATGACATACTTGATGACACTTGGGATGAGGATGAATTTTGGGCAACCCTATTCAAATACATTTGAGTTTGTGTTCCATTCTCCATAATGGTAGAGGAGTAAAACCCAGATAGTAGCTTCGTGCCATTTTGGGCAAGCAGGTAAAAGTACCTTTTAGGATTTGTCGATAGTAGTGTGTTCTTGTCAACTAAGATCCCAGGGTCTTGTGATGCATTGCCTTTCTCCTCTTGAGTGCAATCGGCTTGAATGTTTTCCACTGAAAATTCATCATTAGGAGGAGGTAAAGTGAATCCCCCTCTAGGTGGGTGTTGTGAACTCATAGGTGTATTGAAGTCCACAATGCTTATTGGATTAAAGTTTGGGTCATATGTAGTGTCCATTCAATTGTTGTATTTTTGAGATTGTGAAATTGGTATATGAAGATGCAAGGATGATTCTAAACTAATTTTTTGCGATTTTCAAATTTTTGGAAATTGATTTGAGAGACAACGATCAAATGAATGAGACTAATATGAATGATTGGACTATAATGACATTTATGAAAGGAAACTTTGTCTTTAGTTGTTTTGAAATTTTTGGAACAAATTTGATAAATGAAAACATGAAAGATGATGCAACTATAATGACGTCTAGTAAACAAACCTGTGTTTTTTTATTTTTTGGAAATTTGACTAAGGACAATGCAAGGATGATTGGACGATATTGACGTTTAGGAATGAATCTTTTTTTTTTTGTATTTTTGGAAATTTTGGAAATTGGCTAAGGAAAATGAAAGGATGATGTGACTATAATGATGTATAGGAAATGAATCTATGTTTTTGGTTTCTTGGATTTTTTTGGCAAATTTAACTAAGGACAATACAAGTCTAAAAATGGTTGGGACTAATTTAGCTATAGTGGATAATAAGAAAGGACAAATGTGTCCTAAGGAAATTTTTGAAAATTTGAGAGTTTGATTTTAGGAATACCAACCTAAGTAAATGAGAGAAAATATTTTACCTCAAAATGATGATGGAAAATGACAGTCTTTCCCTTTGCTAGATTTTTGGACTAGAGTTTGAGTAATGACAATTTTGACCAAAAGGAAAATTTGATGGAAGAGGTCAAAAATATCCTAACAACCACTATGGAAAGATTCAAAAGGTAGACTCACTAATCTCCAAAAGACAACCCTAAAGATGAAGTGTTCAAACCAAGACCTATGTTTTTGGATTTTTTCAATTTTTTGGAAAATGCAAGAAAGGTCAACCTAAAATGATCAATTTATGAAATTATTGGAGATCAAAAGATAATGACAAACCTATATGATGATGATGAAATTTTTGACCTAAATGTAGAATAATGGAAGATTGATTGAACCTAAGATGTAAGACCTAAAGGAGAATGTAGTTTTTCCCTATGTTAATTACAGTGAATACATTCAGGATAGTCTCACAAATGTGTGTATGCACCATAAGTTTTTGTCTAAATTTCTTATTTTGGAGCTCTAATTCTACTAGATGCATGAAATGATTAATCATCAGATACAATGCACAAACAGATAAATATGGTGTTTAATCATACAATTACGACATTAAATATGACAATAGTGGTATTTTAGGAAATACATGTATGTGATAATATGTAATTATGATAAATTGTCTAGAAAATGTAGGTTTGTACTAGTGAAAATTATCAGTAAATTGTGGTGCATGCTCTAAGAAAATTCAAATATATTGTCAAAATACTCAGGCATACGTGTTGAATGGTCTAAGAAAACTAGGCCTTTGGACTAGTTAAATTTAATTCTCAAGCGTATGCTAAGAAAACTAGCTCTAAGGCTTATGAAATAAATGGTCTGACAGATGCGTTGAATTGTCTATAATGTTTGCATAAGTTTTTGGGTGGCTTATTTTTTATTTTTAATACAAGCACAATGAAAACACATCAATCAATATGGGTATTTTTTGACATTTGGGAAACTAGGGTAAGTGACTTGGGGCCTAGATTAGCCTAGTTGATTTCACAGGTATTAACAATTTACAAACACTTGAAATATATGCACAATATAGGCTATAAATGGAAAAATACTTGTTTAAGTTCTCACAAAAAAATACCACAAACAAAGCGGACAACTAGAGAATTAAGTGGCACTCACTCCCCCAACATGACACTGACACACTTGATCTCTTACCCCAAAGGCCTTATGTAATGAGAATATGTTCTCGCTAAGAAGGGTACATGGATGGGTATGTTTGGGGTACATTGTGCACTCATTGTACTAACAAATATGGGTTTTGGGTCTCTAAAAAAAATTGGTTCTTAATAAGCCATTAAGGAACAATATTGCATGCAGATGCATTGAGAAGCTTCTTAAGGCTCTGGAAACCCTTATCAAACATGTCAAGCTCAGATTGCATCTATATGCATTCTATAGGAAATAGCCATTTATATCATGGATCAAAGATGAAAAATCACTTAGGTCATTCCCTTGATGATGATTACTTCTTTTCACACCAAGGCAGGCCTTCTAAAAAATAAAATATGAGTACTGTTATCTCATTTATCTTACACCCAAGATCCACAAAGGTGAGCAAAGAGGATACTTGATGCAAAGGTAGTTCCACTCTACAAATTGCAAAACACACATGGGTTCATTAGCCTTATGAAAATGAAATGTGTTAGGAAAACACATGGGTTGAAAGAAAAATTTCCTTTTTTTCGTTTTCTCCACCAAGCCCACAATACAATGCTAAAGAAGAAGGATTGTAACCTAGAAAACCACTAATCTAAGAACTAAAAAATGACTAAAAACTAAGAAATTGAAACACATAATACATAAAGCAACACCAAATCCAAAGATCTTATACCTGATATTTACAAGTCATATGTGTTTCTTTTTAAGAAAATACGACACATAATTTTGCATATACAACTGGTAATTATGTGAATGTGATGCGAGATTAATTGTATGCATTATTTTAGTTACATATGTGTTGCTTCTTTTGTAACTTGCATATATATAAAAAACATAGTGATTAGATTAAATTATAAATGTGTATAATAATGATCAATTGCGGCTCGAGACTTGTCATATGCAACGTTTAATTATCTGTTGCGTCACTTTAGTTTGGAACCTACACAACTATAAAAATTTAAAATTAGTAATAATACAAGGGTATTTCATGTCGGGTTCACCATTTTTAACAAGGTGAAATTCAAGCCTCTAGAACACTTGCAAAGAGATTAAAGAACTCGACCACAAAATCTCTACTCTAAGCAATGATTCCAACTCCCTTGAGGAGAGATAGTAAACATGATAATAAAATACATACATCTTATGAGATGCAATACAACACAAAAGCAATTGACATCACCATAGTCTCCCCTAGCTCTCTCTTCTTTGTGTTGTTGTTGGGCTCTCAATTTGTGCACTGCGTGGATTCTATCTATCAGGGCAACAAATCCTAGACTTCATTTTCATTGTCGTCTTCTGTTGGACGGTGGAAGTCTCCTACACTTTTCTCCTTCGCATGTGATCTCATAGAATGCTATAATTGTAGGATATACATTAAATTCATTTTTTGGACAGGATTTAAAAAACTTTCAAACAAATGCAATTGGAGTTGTAAATCCAGTCTCTGCAACCTCAGCAAGCATCCTCCCTACCTGTGAGACAATGGGAGCTTTGGAATAGAGTATGGACATCCATCATAGTATAAATAATAGAGGAATTTTATATATGTTGCAGCTATAACTTCCTTGACACATTTTCAAAATGTGTAAGCGTGGAAAATAAACATGAATTGTTTGACAAAATGTCTCCACAAATTGCTTGCCATAAATGTGTATAAAATGTGGAAGCATAGAAAAGGTACGTGAGCTGTTTGATAGAATGCCTCAAAGAAACATGTTCTCATGGAATTCCTCAAATGTAATTCACAAGTGTAAAAGCAAACTCCACAATCTTTGTCAGCATCCTCCTTGCCTGTTTGGAAATGGGAGCTTTGGAACAAGGTATGGAGATCCATCACAATATAAATAATAGGGGAATTTTGTGAGTTGTAGCTACAACTGCCCTAGTCTACGGGTATGAAAAACATGTAAGCATAGAGAAGGCAAGTCAAGTGTATGACATAATGTCTCCAAGAACTGTTTGGCAGATCCCCAAAAGATTGTATGATATGGAGATTTATGTTGGTTTGTTGGGATGAATCTAGCTTGTTGCTTTTTGGCTATGCATTATCACTCAGATAAAAGATATCACTTAAAATCAAAAAGCACATCACAACTATATTTAAGTTTTTATACACCTACTGTCCATTGGTGCAAGTGATTTAGTATGGAAAAGGAGGTAATAATGTTCATCTATTAGCTTTCAATTATACATGTCTAGCTATTATTTATGAAGATAAATTCTTATCTAAATTATTTTCATAATTTTAAAGGATTATTTTGTAGAATATTTTTAATCCTCAATTTCTATTGCTATCTATTATTTTGACAAATTCATTATTTTCTTAAAATATTTATGTGTCAATATGATCTCAGAAACAATTAACTAATTTAACTAAATGTTAGAGACATAATGAGTCTATTAATAAACATAGAATTAGCTTCCAATAATTATATAATATAAATTGTATGTGCATGTAAAAAATCTTGAACTTTAAATATTTGAATTTAATGGTTGAATTATGGGGCCTCACCACTTCATCCAACACTTAAAATTACAAGAAAGAATCTAAATTGAGTTCAATCAAATGTCTACTGCATTGAATTTTGTATCATTTAAACATTAACGAACTAGGAAATTTATAAATCTTAGCAAACTATTGGATAATGTTCTTTGAACCTTCCTAATAATTTGGTTAGAAATAATTCCATCAATCTATTGGATTCCTCCAGAGGATTATCTAAGAGTTATAATGAATAATCCTCATATGATTTTCATAGAGTTCATGGACACCATACATATAATTGTATGTAATTCAAGCATAAAATCATAGATCTTGTTCATAATAATGTGATTCATGTTGACGACGTGAATGATAGAGGAAATTTTTTAATTTCTCCACTAAATAAAATTGGAAAAATTAAGCCAAAATTACACAATCTATCAATATTGAACATCAATAGGTATTCAAGAATACTACTAAGGCATTTAAAACTGCATTGACTATTGAAAATAATAAGATAGCTGCTATTATGTTTTCTCGATAAATGGAGAGCGGCAACAGCTATAGAGGTATCAGTCATGGTGGCCATGGCCTTGGCTTGTGGGGGTTTGACAGAAGCAATCTCAACTTCACAACACGAGCTAGAAGCTGATCTAGGCAATGGAACCTGAACGAGATGTTATGGGCTCCAACCAGTAACTGCAAGACAAATGGTTATCATCGAGTCTTAGACTCAACTTGGATGTGGAAAGGCCTGACCATCGAACCCTTCCTCAAATCCAGAGGCCATGAGGGTCGCCGAGGTTATAACCGGCAGATGCAGGGTGGCTAGGTTCCCCCAAGACAAGACCCATTACGGATTCATGAAAATGGTAGGAATGGTAGGAGAAGGGAGAGAAGGAATCTTCCATATTGGAAAAGGAATGAGACCCTAAGGCCTCCTAACCATTTCAACTTCAAATAGATAGAAGCAAAGTTTGGCGGCCTAAAGATGTGAGAACATCCAAGCCAGAGGACAACACAGAAGCCCAATCTAAGAAAACAACCATAAAGGTAGACGACACCCTCCTTATCAGAACTTCTTCTATTTTTATTAATAATTTTCAATGGGTAGAGTCTATGATTAGTCATCAGGAAAAAGCCTTCTTTATGAAGTGGCTAGGCCCATGGCTGTCTCTGGGCAAGATCCAATCTTGGATAGATGCCAACTGGGGGAGAAATTTTGAACTCAAAACTATTAGAAATGAGTTCCTCTTGGTGGTGAGTCCTTCAAAGGCAGATAAGGAATGGATATTAAATGGAGGCCCTTTCTCACTAGATGGTCTAGGAATCTACATCTATGACTGGAAACCCAATTTCAATCCAGATAGAGAGGAAGTGGAAAACATTGTTGTTTGGATAAAACTTATCAACCTCCCTTGGGAATACAAAAATGAGGAAACCCTAAAGATAATAGGGAATAGCACTAGGAGATTTCTAATGGCTGAAGAGGTGGTTGACAGGAATGATTTTTACATATATTCAAAAATCCTAGTCAAGGTGCAAAAATGCTACCAAATCCCCGATTCGGTGGTGCTAGGGACAACTCATGGAGAATGGAGATTAAAAGTGGAAGTAGAAATGGCTAATCTACTATCTGAAGCAGCCAAGGATCACTAAAAGGGAAAAGGTCTTGAAATAAATCATAGTGTTGAATGGATAAAGAAGCTAGAAGCTAGTAGAACAAATCAACCACAATGGTCAGTCCACTTTGAAGAGGATGTGATAATAAACAGGGCCTCTAAATCTAGGTTTTCTACTTCTTCAGTTAGCCAAGTTCCCCCAAAACATATTTTTAAGCTCACAACTAATTCCCCATCGACTTCTCTACAATGGGAAATCAATAGCCCAATGTCCACTCAAGTAGTGAAATATACTTCTCGTCCTCCTTCCATAACAAAATCCCTAACTAGATCCATTCAACTGGAGAAATATGATCATAGGCAATCCATAATTGTGCCCGACACTCTGCAAGACAGACTACAGATACCCAACTCCAATGGGGATGGGCTAGGGGATAGGAGTAGCAAACCGGACTTCAATGAGCAAGGAGTTTATCAAGCAGAAAGTGTTGTTCAAATGACAGGGAACACTGATGGACATTCTCTACCTCATTGCAGAGATATTAAGATGTCTCCTGACAGATGCATGGCCAATATAGATGATTGAACCAGAACCTCCCAAAGACTATTTGGCCCTAGCACAACTTTCAGAGAAGATATGGATGAAATTATATGTCCTCCCCTCATCCATCAACACTGAATATATATGCACTCAAGTTCAATCCTTCAGCAAAATCTGCCCCTTTAATTAGGGTAGCTAATGATGGGCCTGGTATGTTATTTCCCTCTCTGTTAGTATCTGAACCCATCCCTAGGACTTCTTCTCAGGTTTGAATTAGCTACTTTCATTCAATCCTAGCTGCTCTTAATCAAATTCAAGATGCCCAAGACAAAACTATTACACCTTACACTACTACATTTGGGGCCAAATTTCGACAAAAGTTTTCGACGGGTAACTTTTTCTTACGAATTTGGTGTTTTTTTTTGTAATAGGCCCCGATGATGTCGGTATTTTGATGGGTGTTTAATTGACCATCGGAACTCTGACAAATTTGGGTTATACATTTAAAAAAAAAGTGAAACAGCCTCATCATTTTCATTTCGATTGGAGAGTGGGAGAAAAGGAGCGACAACTAAGCGTGGGAGAAGGAATGTGATTTCTTCATCTTTCGAGCCTCTGGCATCATATTCAAATGCATTTCATTTTATTATTGAGGGATTTGCTCTCTGAAATGACCACATTCTACTGGTGTCGTGCCCTAGCTAGTGCTTTATCTCTATTATTTGATGTTATTGGTGCTTGTGCTCAAGGATATCAATTCACTATATTCAAATGTTTGGATTCACATTTGTTGATATTACTGGCATATGTGTTTAATGATGCCATTATATATTGTTGTCACTGAAATGACCACATTCTACTAGTGTCGTGCCCTAGCCCGTGCTTTAACTCCATTATTTTATGTTATTGGTGCTTGTGCTCAAGGATATCCATTTTTTTGAAATGTTGACTGTGGTTATCAAATGGACATCCCATGAGCTTCTAGCTAGGTGCCATTTGTATTGATAGCTTAGGGCATCAAATGTATTGTATCATTGATATTTGAGAGTTTTTTAAAAGGAAATAGGACAAAGAATGATTTTTATCTAGTTTCTCTATTTTGATCCCTAAGTGGCTTACAACCCTAGAGAAGTATATGCAGATTTACGGATCCAGTTGCAGGGTACATAGCAGCCGATAATTCACAAGAAATCCATGCATCCAATTTGAATAG
>MU227378.1:2772660-2797344 GCA_018584345.1 Thuja plicata | reverse complement strand
TTATTTATAACTTATAATCAATAATTGTTGAAATAATTATAAATAAAAATGATATTGCTAATTGTTACAATTATCATTACTTAAAAAATATTATTATAATTATATAAATTTATAATTAATTAAAATAAAATTAATAAAAATTAAGATTATGGTTAAAAAGAAACTTAAATAATAATTGATATTTAGGATAATGATTAGGTTAGAATTGTTAAAATTTTAATTATTATTATAATTAACTTACCAATATAATTTTACATTTTAATTTTTTTATTATAAAAAAATATTATTTATACCATAATCATAAATAAATATAACAATTAAAAATTAATATATTTAATTAAAAATTATTATACTTAATTAAATTATATCAATATTATAACAATAATTAATTATAGGCAAATACTTAGACACTACGTGGCACTTGTTAAGGAAGGTGGCGATATACGTTGGAATAGAGAAATCTAAATTATACTTATATAATTATATATGTGAACCAAGTCAATATTTATTGGATCAGAGATAGCAAGGCAATATTGTGACACGGTTTAATTACAAAGATTAGAGGGTATAAGGTTAAGAAAAATTAACTAATTATCTTGAGATTCCCTGATATCTTAAAAGGGGACATTAAAATTTTGCACCTTCAAGTATGATAGAACAAATATACAATAAAAGTGGTTAGAGAAATAACGAGGAACATAATTTCTTTTATAGAATTCATGAGTTTGATATTAAGAGGCACCAATTGATAATGGATGGTCGAGATTAAGAGGCACTTGTTGATAATGGATGACTGGGGTTGATCGAGACATAATTGATTGGATAGATTACCCAAAATAATTGCTAGATGACTGATAGCATAATACGATTCATTGACAAGTTGTCCAGTATGGTTTTTAGATGACTTAATAGATCAGAGAGATGAAAAAAATAATAGGAGATAGACTAACGATCAATGGTAGTTGTGGAGGTGGGATTAGATGAATTAATTAGTATTAAATAATAAAAATATTATTTAATTGTGAATGACGAGGAAGTAAATATAATCTTAATTTTATTTATTTTAGATTAAATAATTGTCTTTGGGTAGAGCGAATAATTGTATTAATTAACAATTAATTTAACAATAGAAGAAATAGTTAGTAAATTAAATAATTTAAATAATAATTTAATTGTGGGTGAAAATAACAAGATAGTTAATTTTAATTAAAAAATAATTATTAGTTAATTAAAAATGAGAAAAGGGATCAATTAAATAATATAATCATTTAATTTCTTTTTTGCTTGGTAATAAGGATATTTTTTAAAAAAATGCTATATTAGAAAATACAAATTATATCTTGTATATAATCATTTTCGTCACACACCAACTAGACCCCATCCAAAAAATACAACACTAGTCAACACCCATCTGCGCTATATCACCCAACTAGAAAATACTAAAAAACCAGACTTGAAAACATAGAGGACTCCTTATTTTGCATGAAAGACAACCCTTCACCCTAGCTAAAATATATATATTTATCAGCTCATCTTAACAAAATATTGATAATACAATACAAAACACTAGTCCTGACCCCCACCATTATGGTTAAACAAAAATAGTGTGAGCAACTCACACACCAATCTTTAATTGCCTCCTTCTCCTCTCATGCTCATCAACCATAGCATGCTCTAACCACAACTCTCGTTCATGGCCTCCAGGGAACTGCTGCTTGGAGGACTCTTGCTGCAACATTCATCTCAAATTTATGGCTCTTGATCTCTGACTTGATCTCCTCCCATTCTATTAGAACCTACATTTTATATTCCTCTTTGTCTACTTTGTCCATCCACCTTACAAAGGGGAAGATCCCAAATTCCTCCGCCTCCTCTTCATCTTCTATGCCTTCTAAAATATTTGTTCCCACCCCCGGAACTGCCCACTCTCTAGAATCTAATCCAGACCCACCAGCAAGTCATCCTCAAAAAGGGATTTTGCAACCCACTTCACCGTCTTTATGTCTTCTCCAAGATCCTAACCTCACACGATAACCATAGATATAACATCAATGTTTAATCTCCAACCGAGTTTATAGTCCTAAAAATTAAGGCCTAAAACACCCAAGACTAAATCCAATATTCGTTTAGTCTTTATCTCTAAGAGGCCTCAGATTTTTTCCTTACTCGCTGCCCCAGGAAAACCCTTTTGTTGTTTAATGGTGCCTACTATGAAATTTTCTTCCATTGTTGCTTCACACTGTCTCATGCATCGCATTCACTCTTCCACTAATCTAAAAATTATGTCTACATTCCAAAAGTTGGTTGTCATTTAAGGATTTTTTCCAATCGTTCAGGCGTGCTAACTGAATGCCAAAAATACCTTCTCCATTTGAATTTTCTACCAATAGTCATGTCATCCTTGTGAGTGTGAGGAGCACACCAGCCGTAGTCCTTCACATTCATAATCATGATTACATCAAAGCATTAAAGGCAAATCTGAGCTTCAAATGCCCGTATGTTATGTTCATTTCCATGTGCAAAATGCACAAACACTCAACTCAATAATAAATAAATGCCATCAACGTGGGTTTGACGTCATCCAAAATAATAATAAATGAAGAACCCAATAAAAGGCATCACATTAGCATATAACACTACAACTTGTCATGATCATGCTATCTCATAATAATTAAAAAAAAAACATAATAAAAATATGTGCTATCATAAAAAAAAGAGTCCTTTAGTTTCTGAAGTCCTCCAATTGAAATTCAAGTTCCTCATTGAAAGACAAGGCTCATTTCAACAATTTATTTGCCTCACCATTTCCCTCTCTTAAAATATGGCTAACTTTGAAATCATCAAATGAAGCAAGAAAATCTATAATCGCATCAATAAATGGTTGTAAATGCCAAGCCTGTGAGCGCCTTTTAATAATTTCTTAGATTACTATCAGTGAATCCCATTTGATATGGATGCACTTTAAACCCAAGTGTCTACCCATCTTGATAGCCAACATGGTCACCTTTGCCTCCACCACATTGTTAGTTCCATTTGTTAGCTTTTGACCACCTATAGCCAAAATTTCACCTCTACAGTCAGGGATAATAACTCTTGCTCCTGAAGCACCTGGGTTGGATGTGGCAACCCCATAAAAATTTATCTTAATCCAATCCTCACATGGTTTTTGCCACTTCACTTCATACCTTCTTGTAGTAGTAGACCTAGGCTGTTTTATATGCCATGTCTTCTTAATTATGATTCCTGGCCAATTGGATTGGATCTTTTGATCCCAGAGAGTGAAAGAAACCCCTTTTGAAAATGAGTTGCGGCTGCTCCAACCACCTCCTCAACAGTATGATTAATATGAAGTTTAATCCTTTCTACCGATTCAGCTTTACCAGTTAAAATTTTGCGGTTTCTCTCTTTCCATATTTCCCAAACCACAATTGAAGGGCTCATAGTCCACACACTAGACATTACTAATTTCTTTTGCTTGTAGGGCCAACTTACGAAGACTTCCTTTAAATAGCATTGTAATGGACTATGACATCCCAGTTTACCCAATAAAATCTCCCAACATTCCTTGGTCACCTTGAAATTTAAAAGGAGATGATCAACATTATCCTCTGCCTCTTCATATAACACACACCTAGTAGGACCTTGGAAGCCAAATCTTTTCCTCCTCTCTCGAGTAAGGATTTTGCCTCTGGCTACCAAGAAAAGGATCTAGCTTTAGGAAATCAATCCTCTCCCAAAAATAGCTTGAAAGGCCACTCACCCAACTCCTCCATCCTATCTACAATCTGATATCCCACTTTAACTAAGTAGTTCCCACTTTTAGCGACACACCAAAAAATCTTGTCCTCTTTATTGGTAAAGACTATTTTTCTGGCTATGAGAATAGAGTTCATCATCTCCTTTTGCTGAGCACTAAAGTCCAATCCATCTAAATATTTCCAACCCCATTCCAGTCCTCCAATACCCTATTTCCTTTTCGTATGGTTACTAACTTTATCACCCCACGCATGTAGAAAAAATTCCTTAAGTCATGCAGGTTAGCATTATCTTTGAGGGTCGGGAGACCATGCCAAGATTCATCCCAGAATTTTGCCTTGAGTCCATTTCCCAACTACCATGATATGTGATTTGTAATGTCTGGTCTGCAATTCAAAATGAAGTTCCAAACAACCGATTCCCTAGGAGGATTCATAATTGTTAATATTATGTCATCTTGCATATTATCCAAATATTTGGCCTTTACAACATTGACCCAGAGTAGATTGGGGGTTTTATAGATGGACCAAACTAACTTGTCTCCAAGAGCAACATTCATCATTTGCCAATCTATGATCCCAACACTCGCACCCCTTTTTGCCTTGCAAATTTCCTTCCATTCCAAAAGGGGTTTTTTGTTTGATATATTTAATCATTTTCCCTAGGATTTTCATGCACATCATCAAAACACTAGGATAACATAAATAACTGACTTCAGCATGATAATTCTACTTGTTGGAGTCAGCCATTTTCTCTTCCAACCCTGCATTCTCTTAAAGCAACTATCCACTAAATATTTCCATAGATATGCCTTGGATTCCCCCTGAAAAGAGGAACACCAAGAAATTTACCTGGAAGCAGGCCAACTCGCATCCCAAGTATCCTACAAATATTTCTTTGCACCTGTCTTTTAGTATTGAAAAAATAAACTTCAAATTTGTTCCAATTAATAGTTTGGTCTGAAGCCCGACTATATTTATCCAGAGTGTATCTTATTACCCTTGCTTCATGTGCACTAGAATCCCCCATTAAATAAGTGTCATCAGCAAATTAGAGATGTGACAAAGGATCTATCCCTTCGACAACTTTGATGCCCTTCCAATGTTCGTCAATCCAGTTCTTTGAGACTAACCTCCCCAGAGCTTCAACCATTATAATAAAAAGAAAAGGTGATAATGGATCACCTTGGTGAATGAATTTGATTGAGTCAAAGAAACCCTGATGGCTTCCATTAACTATAACATAAAATATAGGAGATATTAAACAACTTTCTATCCATTCTATCCATTCCCTGCAAAAGCCAAATTTTCCCAATACCTATAAAAGGAAACCACGATTCATTGCATCATAGGATTTATTTATGTCAAGATTTATCATCATCTTTGAAGATTTAATTGTCTTCACTAGGATGGCCTCATGCACAACAATAATGCCCTCATAAATAGATCTTTTTGGGGAGAAGCCACTCTGTTCACAAGAGATCATTGAGTCAAGAATCACTTTAAGCCTGTTAGCTATAAATTCACTGATAATCTTATAGATAGTATTGCATAAGGAAATAGATATGAAATCATCAAAACTAAGAATTTACTCCTTCTTTGGGATAAAGGCAATGAAATTATTGTTAAAGTATTTAAGCATAAATATCTCGCCTCTCGACTCTTCAACCACCTCCCAAATCTCTTATCCCACAGTCCCCCATAACCTTGGAAAGAAGATAGTTGAAAATTCATTCGGCCCCAGGGCTTTCTCTCCCCCCATGGAAAAAATATCCTTTCTTACTTCCTCTAGAGTGATAGGACTAATTAGTATTTGATTTTGTGTTTTGGAAAGACAATTGGGGATAACCTCCATAATATCCAAGTCTGAACTAGAACATATAGAGTTATCCCATAATATATTTTTGAAATACCTAACTGACACAACATTTATTTCATCAGGGGATTGTAGTAGCTCTCCATTTTCATCCAAAATTGAAAATATCTTATTGACAAATCTTTTGACCTTGATTGAGTTGTGAAAGAAACTTGTGTTCCTATCCCCATCTCTAAGCCAAGTTTCACGAGATTTTTGTCTCCAGAAGACCTCTTCCCGAGCTAGAGCTTCCAAATATTGTTCCAATTGAAAATTCACTTCATTCATACCCTTATTTATAAATATCGAATTTAGAGTAGAGATTTCACTTTCAATTTTCAACCTTTCTACAAAAATGTTTTTAAACAGTTCTTTGTTCCAAATCTTCAATTGATCTTTAATGTATTGTAATTCTTGAAAAAAATGAAATATTTATTACCTCTTCTCTGCGAAGCTGATGACTACCACTCTTTAACCTTGCCTTCTAGTCTAGGGTCCCACAATCACATTGATTCAAATTTGAAAGGAGCTCTCTCCGGGGTACCATCTTCCTGGATCCGCAAACAAATGGGATAATTTTTTGACCCTATTATAGGTAGGATCTCATTCAATCAAGTCTAACCCATCTCCACCCAATTCCCCGCAATAAGAAATATATCAAGCTTCTTTTCAATATTGAGAAAACCACTTCTTTTATTGGTCCAAGTGAACTGGCCATTTCTCAGCTCAACCTCGATCAACCCATTCTCTGTGATAAACTGATCAAAATCTTTCTGGCTTTGACTCATCTAACCCTTACCCCCAAATTTTTTAGTTGGGCACAATATAACATTAAAGTATCCCCCCTAAACAAACATATCATTTGTATTATTGTTAAGTATTCCTAATACATCTTGCCATGCTAATTGCTTCATTATTAGATTGATGGGTCCATAGATAGTTATAGCTTGAAGAACAGTCAAAAGTTGCTTGGACAACACCTCCACCCACATCCAAGTCCTACTTTGAAGTTTAACCCTAATCTCAACTGCTGATTCTAGCCAAAGAATTCCCAAGCCCCTCGAAGCACCTATAAAATAAACAAACCAACCTTTCCATTTTGGGAAGCATTTTTGAAATGATAAAATATCCTCACCACTTAATTTTGTTTCTTACAAAAAGATCGCTTCTAGTCTCACCTGATCAAAGAACCTTTTGATCTGGTGAATCTTTTCAGGGGCATTGCAACCCCTGACATTCCATGATAGGAGCCTCATTGTTCACATGAAAGGGCATACATCTTTCCCAATCTCAAGAGTTTGGCTTGGTTGGCAACGTTCCCTACCATGGCCAGTTTTGCTATAGTGGATTTTGGCCCCCGCTTCTTTTTTTTTTGCCAATGTTAGGTTTGAATTTTATCATTAAGGTTTGCTCAGTGGTTCTTTGTTCCACTACATCCAAGATGTCCATGATCCCCAAGTCATCTGCTCCTACCTCTTCTTCTTGTGAGTCATAATCATTATTTGAGTCATCTATATCCCCTCTACTATCTTTAACTCCTTCAAAAGAGCTCTCAAGGTTATAGATATGAGAAATTTGTATATCTTTGAATCCCATTTCTGCATTAGATTCCCCAACACACATCATCTCCATTCCTTCCAAAGCCCCAAAACCTACCTTTTACCTTTTCAAACAAATATCTTGCTTTGAGATTGATTTCTTTGTTCTATCATTCTCCCACATTCCATTGCAGCTTTGAGAACATACATCAAAGGATTATGGCATACAATCCAAAAATAGAACTAATCTACTATTCAGGTCATTTTCACATGGATCCTTCATATATACATTGTTATCAATATGTTGTAGCTTATAATTCTCTTCCTCCACCATAGGTTCCACCTCTATGGCGTTGGTCACCTGTAGGTCACCAACAACCGGGCTCTTTGAAATAAAATCTTCACTCCTTTTACTGGGTTGGTCTTCATAACCTACAATTGGTGAATAACCAGTGTCTTTTTCAAAGATGGTGATTATGTCCGATTTGTGTCTCTATCCCATTCAGAGACTGCAATTTTGCCACTTAAATTGGTAAATAAGAAATCCAGAATGACACCTAAAGACGATTCTTCAAAATTTATCCTCTTACTCTTGTCAGCTAACTTTACAATGGCTTTATGGATTTCTCTAAATAGTCTTTATCTAGCCCTTTTAATTTGTCTAGTGGTTCCTTTGTGTGTTGGTTGTCTTTGTCCATTTCATCAATCCATGATTCCACACAATTGTCTACCTCTAGCTTCTACTTCCATAGACCTTCCCCTGTTTAGATTTCTATTAAGTCAGGGAAATGGTGAGCCTCCTGCCACAAAATCATCATGCGAGTATAGATTGAAAAATTATTTTTGTCTACTGCTTCTTCAAACTTCATAAAGGTGCCAAGTCTATCCCCAATGAATTTAACAGTTTCCAGCTCACGATATTCCTGGGGTAAATTAGGCATTTTAACCCAGATCAGGATCTCCTTCACCTTTTCTACAATCGAGTCAAAATTGGGAGACCACTCTACAAAATATAACCCCTTACCTTCTATAAAAATGACGCAATGTTAAAAACCCACTCCTTATCCTTTGCGGTTGAACAAATTACTAAGAAGAATCCATTCGACAGGGTTTTAAGGGTGAAGTTCTTCCCTCAATACTTTTCACACCATAGTTTTATTCTATCAAAGGAAGGCCATGGCCCTACCCTTTAAAAAAACAAAAAAAACATTTGACTTTAAAAAACTTATTATTTTACTCAATTCTTTGTTGTTAATCATCATAGAAGCAACCAAAGCATGCTCAATATGAGGATTTACCGTTATTTGCGGTTTGACTGCCATCTCCTTCACTTTCGATCAACAATTTTTTTTCAATCTGTTTGAAATTAAAGCGTCCTCCTATCCTTAAAGGGTTTTCCCAAGATCATGTTTTCTTGAAACTTTGTTGTCTCCCTTGTGAATAACGGTTTTCCCAACGCTCTTGTCCCTTTGTGTTTGAGGGCCCCCATCTTTTCTGCCAGTTTGGGTATGCCATCATGCTGAACCTCAGATGGTTTTTGCGATTAAAAGGCCATACATATCTCAAGCTTGTTCTGTAATGAATTCCTTCATGTCTACAAAATCCTAGTCTCGATGCCCACCGCTTCTCCCGCTGCTGCTCCGTCTTCGAATAATATAATCATTTAATTAATATTAGAGGAATAATTAGATAATTAAATGATTAAAATTATTCAATTATGGGCAATTAGAGGATAATGTTAATTTTGAAATTTGAATTAGAGGAAAACCATAAATTAATTAAATAATAAAGATGATTTAATTAATCAAGATGAAAATTAGTAAAATATCACTCAAAGGCGACGTGACAATTTTAAGGGTCTACACGTTCAATGAACTTGTTGGAATCAATTCA
Source organism: Thuja plicata (assembly GCA_018584345.1). Taxonomy (NCBI): domain Eukaryota; kingdom Viridiplantae; phylum Streptophyta; class Pinopsida; order Cupressales; family Cupressaceae; genus Thuja; species Thuja plicata. Next base: position 2,788,303 of record MU227378.1, on the reverse strand, counting down.
TTTTTTAATGATCTCTTGAGGTTCATGGCATAATAAATATTAATTCTCAATGGGTTTATCAAGCACATAAATTACAAACCCATAAGATGAAATATCAATTGAGCATAAATAAGAAGAGTATTACACCATTAAATGAGTAGGGAATCATTCCCATCTACTCTATTTTAACAATGCTATTCACAAATAGGCAACAACCTACAACACAACGGTAAAATTGTGAGCCTCTAATCTAGGAGGTCTTGGGTTTGACTCTACTTAATCTTAACAAATAATAATAATTAAATCCCGACTTCGAACCATTATCCATCGAAAAAACAAAAACAAAAAAAAACAATGTTATTCACAAATGGTGTGGTCGCATATGTAATAGGCATTCATGAACCTGGAAACTTCAAAGCCATGATGAACAAAAGACACTTATAATTTCCTTTCCAATTAGAAAACCCACATGGCAATAAATTTCACTCTCACAGATACCAGAACCTTGAAGAAATAATCAAAACACAAAATGAACAAATGTCAAGATAAATATAAATCCATATCAAGAAATTTACAAAAACCTCAATAAATAAGGAATTCCCAAACTTGTAGCCACATATAACAATCATAATTTTTCCCACTTGTAGTAGAATGATTCTCCTTTACCATATAGTACATAAACAAGGTGTCACTAGCTATTTTTAGGGTTAAATTAATTTTACAAGTGCAATACAAATTATCACAATCATTAGATTTTCTATAGGTTCCTCACATAGTTATCCCCTACTCAATTTGCAGTTGAATATACATTTTTTTATTCTTTAAACTCTTCACCTCACAAAACTCTAACCTTAACTCCCAGTCACAAATTTCTAACCCTAGCCTTAGTGTTCATTCAAATAATCATATCCCCAACCATTATTTTTTTTGTTCACAATGTATCAATCATTACAGAAATAAACTATAAAGAATGCAAAAAATCTTTGTAATCAAAAGAATTAATGCACAAAGAAGGACAAAGAGACAAGATTAAAAAAAATTGCAAAAAATGTTGCCATTGGCAAATGGGTCACAACTTCATAAGGTCTAAAAAGGCCTTACTCACTCAAAATTTCAAAAAACTATTAACTGTTTTTGTGTCAATAAACACATTTGCAGAGGTCAACGACTATTCAAAATGAGGAAGAAAACACAACCAGAATAATAAATAACAAAATAGTGCAATAATAAAACAACATAAATAAACCTTACACAAAGCAATGCTCATCTTGTTGATCAACCGATGAATATATGATGGAGATGATGAAGACCGAGTGATATTGAGTATCATGATTGTAGAAATGGTTAGATCAGTTATTGTTTTGTCATTGATGTCAAGCAATTGATTAATTGATTTTTATTATGTTACCATATCTTAAAAGTAGAAGTTAAATGGGTGAGAAATATAGATCAGACAATGATGAAGTAATGATGATATAGTTGTTTTTTACTATATATTTGATGTTATCAAATTGGTACAAATGATTGATCAAGTCGAAAACTGCAAAGAATTAAAGTTATGACTGAAAGAGTTACTTTACCGAGATAGACAGAGTCAGTCGCTAAAATGTTATGTGAGTTAGTTACATTTATCAAACACCGAGTGAAAGTCAAGCATAGAGCACCTGAGATGAGTTAGACACCGAGCAGTGAATGAAGTCAGTTACCGAGTTGCAGAGCAAGTTTTGCCGAGTACAAGATATTGATTGTAAATGGTGATAAGATCGAATTTAATACAAAGCGATGATGATGATCTGGATGAGGAAATGAATTAAATGATGTTTTTTTATAAGATCTACAGACAAGAAAATTCAATGAGAAGATCTAAGGCAAAGATCAAGTAGTTTAACTGAATTGTGAAGAGTTCCAAGAAAAGTTCAAGTTCTGAAGTAAAAGTGAAATGATTTACCGAGTTGTGAATTATGAAGAAGATGATCGAATGATTGAACGAAAATGAAGGGAAATCAAATTAAGGAGATTAAGAGGTACACAAGTATGTCTATATAAAGAATGAGAAACAAATAGAAAATGATGAATACAAAGGCTGATGAATAGAAGAGAGAAGAAGAAGAAGCTGAAGAATGACATTTACCGAGAATAACAGAGAAACATAGATTGAAGAATGTACAAAGTGAAAAGAGATCAAAGTGGATTGTTGATCAATTGATGAATTTGTAGAAAGGAATGATGAAGATAGAAAAAAGGAACCAAAATATTATGAGAATTTTGTATATGTTCAACCTGACGTTCCTGATATCTTACTGAGAGCACCTACCGAGCAAGAAGATGAACACAGAGTTCCACAACCAAATGTTGATATTGAAGAACCAAGAGCTACCGAGCCTATTTTGGCAAAGTACGTGAGGAGGCACCATTCCCCGAGCAATATTATTGGAAATAAGGATGTGGGAGTGATGACCAGAAGCAAGGTAAGAGACAATACATGTTTGATATCTACATTTGAGCCTAAGAAAGTTAAAGAGGCACTAGATAATGAAGATTGGATGAAAGTAATGAAAGAAGAGTATGTTCAAATTGAGAAGAACAAGACATGAACATTAGTACCCAGGACCAAAGACAAAAATATTATTGGTACTAAATGGATTTTCAGAAACAAACTGAATGAGCATGGAGAAGTTATTAGAAATAAATCTAGATTGGTTTGCAAAGGTTATGCACAAGAATAAGGTATTGACTATGGAGAGAATTTTGCACCTATTGCTGGACTGGAAGGAGTTAGAATACTTATAGCTTATGCCACTTACAAAGGATTCAAGGTATATCAGATGGATGATAAGTTTGCATTTCTTAATGGGATACTTGAAGAAGAAGTATACATTGAGCAACTTGAAGGATTCGTTGAGAACACAAACAAGAACAATGTATGTAAGTTACATAAAACTTTATATGGTTTGAAACAAGCACCCCGAGCATGGTATGAGAGATTTCACTCTTATCTAATCAAAATAGGATTTCAAAGAACAAGTGACAACAATAATGTTTACTTGAAATGTGACAGTGATAATAAAGTTTTGATTGCTGAAATTTTTGTTGATGATATTATTTTTGGAGACAATGACACTTTATGTAAAGGATTTACTGATGAAATGAGAAAAGAGTTTGAAATGTCAATGATTGGAGAGATTAAGTTATTTTTATGTCTATAGAAACAACAAGTTACTGGAGGGATCTATATTACACAAGGCAAGTATATCAAAGAGATTCTTAAAACATTTGGTATGGAAGATTCCAAGCCTATTGGAACACCTATGGTTACTGGATGTAAATTATCTAAAGAGGATGAAACACAAGAGGTGTATAATACTCTTTACTGATCCATGATTGGTAATTATAGTATGTTGTTCACAACAGACCTGATAAAACATGTTGTTGGAATTGTTGCAAGATTGTTTCTAATCTGAAGGAAACACGTATGTCTGCAGTAAAAAGAATTTTGAGATATCTGAAAGGCACAAAAGAATCTAGTTTATTGTACAAAAAAGGAGGTACTTTTGACCTGCAAGTCTACATTGATGTAGATTGAGATGGAAACGTTGATGACATAAAAAGTACTAGTGGAGGCACATTCTTTATAGGTGAAAGATTGGTTACATGGCTGGGCAAGAAACAAAGTTGTATTTCACAGTCTATTGCCGAGGCTAGATATGTTGTTGCTGCTATGAATTGTGCAAACATAGTATGGATTAAATAATTACTTGAAGATATGAAAGAAGACAAGAAGATATCACAGATCCAATTACTATTTTTTGTGATAACACAAGTGTTATTAATATATCAAAGAACCCGGTTATGCATTCAAAGACCAAGCATATTTCTATCAAGTATCACTACTTGAGAGAACAAGTTCAAGAGAAGAATGTGAGATTGGAATATATGAATTCAAAGGAACAATTGGCTGATATCTCTACAAAGCCACTACCTAAATATGCTTTTGAGTATCTCATAGGTAAATTAGGGGTTCTTCCCCTATCCAATGTTCACTAAAGAGCATGAGGCATGCTACATCAATTTTATATTTCATTAGAATATCTATTTATGAATTGATGTTAGTATGACACAATCTAGGTGATTCCTGAAGTTGTGAAAATATTTTTGTATGCAATGATTTATGAGTACGTGTCAGGTATAATCCACTCCTGGAACAAGTTTTCAGAGTATGACTTTTTGGCATTGTTGTCAAAGAGGGAGAGAATGAATTGCTAATATTTACTCATGAAGGAGAATCATAATGTATTTTATAGAAACAAATATTTATCCAAGAGGGAGATTCAGATCAAAGATCAAAGTGGAAACATAAATATCAACTCAAAGGGATTACAATTATGTATTGGAGAGTTGTCATCGTCAATTGCTATTACACTGTTATAATGGTTGCCATATATGCCAAAGAGGGAGATTGTTGATCAACTGATGAATATATGATGAAGATGATGAAGACTGAGTGATACCAAGTACAATGATTGTAGAAATGGTTAGATCATTGTTTTGTCATTGATGTCAAGTAAGTGATTAATTGATTTTTATTATGTTACCATATATTAAGAGGAGAAGTTAAATGGGTGACAAATACAGATCATACAATGATGAAGTAATGATGATATAGTTTTTTTCTACTATATATTTGATGTTGTCAAATCGGTACAATTGATTGAACAAGTAAGAAACTGCAAAGAATTAAAGTTATGACTGAAAGAGTTACTTTATCGAGCTAGACAAAGTCAGTGGGTAGAATGTTATGTGAGTCGGTTACAGTTACCGAACATTGAGTGAAAGTCAAGCACCGAGCACCGAAGATGAGTTAGACACCGAGCAATGAATGAAGTTAGTTACTGAGTTGCAAAGCAAGTTTTACTGAGTATAGGATATTGATTGTAAATGATGATAAGATCAAATTTAATGCGAAGCGATGATGAGTTGGATGAGGAAATGAATTAAATGATGTTTGATATAAGATCTACGAATGAGAAAATTCAATGAGAAGATCTAAGGCGAAGATCAAGCGGTTTAACTGAATTGTGAAGAGTTTCAAGAAAAGATCAAGTTCTGAGGTAAAAGTGAAATGGTTTACCGAGTTGTGAATTATGAAGAAGATGATAAAAAAACTAAGCGCAAATGAAGGAAAATCAAATTAAGGAGATTAAGAGGCAAAAATATGTCTATATAAAGAATGAGAAACAAACAGAAAATGATGAATACATAGGCTGGCGAATAGAAGAGAGAAGAAGAAGAAGCTGAAGAACAACATTTACCGAGCAGAATAAAGAAACAGAGATTGAAGAATCTATAGTCTGAGAAAGAGATCAATGGAGTATGTGATGCCAATATTCAATTGAGCATAAAGGATCTGACACAAGAAAATGTAGTTGTTATATTTACAGATCAAAGTTTACTATTGCTTATTAATATTTGTAACAAAGAAATTTCTTAACTGAGTGGATTTAACCGTCCTATTTGTAAAACCTAGACTTAGGTGACATTCCAAAAGAGTGTATAAAGACCTCTAACAAGGCCACTCCTAACAGGGTGAAGATCTTGACAGATCTGAGGTAAATCCCCTAACACGGTCACATTTACCAAATATATTTTGTAATCTTTAACATGACAAGTTCTTAACTGAGTGTACTTCTGAAGGGTGCATTTTTATTGTGGGTTATGATTCTCATAGAGGTTTTTCCCAAATTGGGTTTCCTTGTTAAATCTGGTGTCAACATAGTTAAATATGGAGTTATCTGATGTTGCTAAGTTTGAATGATTGATTTACATATATGAGATGTATTGCCATTTAAGTTATTGAGTTTATTGGTGAATTGGTTATTCACTGTATTCAGTATTACTGAGTGAATCAAAGAGTTTAGTTTTGATTTGTCTGATTCATCCCCCCTCTCAGTGGACCAACACGTATGTACTCTTGGTCATGTATGCTTTCCTAGTTGCCACACCCCCTTTTATGGTCGACTTAATGGGTTCAAAGCAGAACCATGTGGCAAAGGATGTAAATATCTAGAGTTATGATATAAATTAGGTAGTAATAGGTAAGATTTGTTCAAATTATTTATTTTAATCATTTAGTCATACAATCTAATCCGTTTCAATATTAGATAATTAAAAAATAAATGTAAATTAAATTTATTTAATTATTAGTATTACAATGTACAAGTAAGTAATATTAGGTGTTCAAATTTGTGCTAGGAAGTGAACTTTTTTGTTGACAATATATTCAACGAATAACGTAAGTTCACGTGACCAAAGAGTAGGGGTGGCAATTGATTACAATGAGTAGGATGTTAGAAAAGTGAGATTTTTGACACTTTTAAGAACTACGTTAGATAAAGCTATAAAAAATGATGATGACGACTTGAAATAGTAGTTTTTGATTAAGGTAGGAACAGGTTTTGAAGGGACCCCGAAACCCTTTAACATATATAAGAAAAGATAAGCATAGAAGACCAAAACAAAAACTTGAAATCGTAGTTATAAGTAGTTAACTAGCCATAAAAGATGTTACAAAAATTTATACGTTTTTGACATTATTATATTAGTTTTTGAGAGTTGCAAAGTTAGGGTAGATGACTACTACGTACTCTTCCCTAATATGCCCAATGCCCGAGCTTCTCACTCATTCCAATGTCGCTCTAATATAGAGGAAGCATTTTAGTATTTGTGATAGCTAACTTCACGCACCCACAAAGCCTTAACTAAACATTCGATTTTAATATTTATTTTGGGTTGTTCCACTATACAACTTAATTGATAAGTAGGAGATATCACAATTAATAGTTGGATCCTGATAGCAATATCACAATACAACTTAATTACTTCAAAAATATTTTATAGCTTCTTGATAGCAGCAATGCTTCCTATAGAATTTGTTTAGTACTAAAGGGTCAAAAAGCGATCATTTTAAAATGTCCTCGATTTTTACTTAAAGATGCCTCGATAATTATGCACTTGAAATTGTCACTATTTATGAACAAATGTCTAAATAATCATTAAAAAATATTTCACTAATGGACATTAGGTACACAAAAAATAATTAAACTCGTTTAGGTGTATTTCATATTTTTTTTGAACTCCTTTAAAATCAATAATTAAAAAAATAGGTGCACAAAAAATACAAGTATACGGGTATTATTAGATTTAGAGCTATCCATTTTCTGTGACTTTTCCAGTTTTCGGTCTCGAATTTTGGCGGGAATGTGTTTGACAGAGACAGCGTGGTGAGGGGGGAGTCTGAGAAGCAGAACAAAAATGGTGAGTATTTCCATTTTTTTGATGATAGCGGCCCCTAATAAAAAGCATTTTTTCTTTCAAACAGTTTTCTGTATTTTGATTTTTCTTTAGAAGTAAATTGGATTCTGTTTAGGCGTTTGACAGATCAGCGTAGACTCTGCACAAATCTGTTTTCACTGGAAGATGGTAAGAATGCAACAGACAAGGGCTGCCTCCTATGACAGTGAAACTCCTTACCGGGGAGAAATGGAATTAGGGGATTCCGTAGTTTGCAAACAAAGATCTGATAGTGATGCATCTGATGATAGTCACATATCCGCTACTCCCCCTAGGGAACGACTGGGTATGCCTTCGGCTCCAATTTCCTGCAAAAGTAAAAAAATGCTTTCGGATAGTTTAGCCAAGGCATTGCCTAAAATAACAAAGAGCAACGCAGTAGCTGGGAGGTTAGAAAACGACGCCATTTTTTTGGGGGAAAGGTCACGCAATTCGCAAATCCTCAGAAAAGGGTCTAAGAAGGTGAAGTTGAGAAATCAAGAGAAGCATTCAAAAAAGCACGCGACAGATGAGATTAAATTGTCTGACAATGTTAATGACGGAGATGCATATTTATACTCTTCAAAAATTTCAGAGCTTGGCTTTTCAGTGAAGCTTCAAAGGCCTGGAAGGCATGCAGAGGAAGGCGTAGGCAACACCAATGACTTGGAAACAGTTCCCCCGGGATTTTTTTCTAGTTGCGTACCTTCGAGTATGGTTAAACCAGCTTGCAAAAGTATGTTAAGGAGGATGCTGGATTCCTGTCAAGACTCACAAGAGGAACCTCTTTTGCACACCTCATTTTATAAAGCTCATGCATCTTCTAGTAAGAGTGAAGGTGGCCATACTGAAGCGATTGGTGATAATAACTCTGGCTTTTGTGAAGGCAGTGGGGAAGGCATCACAAGGCCAGATAACGTCAAGCACCAGAAAAATGTATTTACTGATTCATTATCTACTTCCCTTGCAGAAGATTTTAATAATGTCAACGAAAAGGCATATAGTTGCCCTACAATTGCAACCAATGGCTGTAAACAAAGAGAGCAACAAAAACCTTCTGCTATATCTCTGGCTAGTAGAGGTTTTTGCATGGCAGGAGACACACCTGATTTGTCTGCGCCCGAGAAAAAAAATTTAGAAGATAAAAATTTAAGAGAATCAGTTCTGTCTGGCAGAACTTTACCAAGGCCAAAACAAAGTAAACACAAAGACAATTTGTTGAAGGAATCAAATTCTTGGTCAAACCCCAAAGTCTCAAGTAAAGCTGCCAGAACACACCAGAACATGATCACGGCCTCTACAATAGGCACAACTGACAAATCTATTTATCCATCAAAGAAAAAATCACAGGGAGGTAACTTTGTCAAGCTTAACCTAAATGGAAAAGGCTCCGGGTTGCGCAAATTTGTCAACAGAGGGTCTAAGAGGAAGGCCATCTCATCTTCAAGTGGTCGAACATTCTATCGGAGGAAAAGGATTAAAATAGACGATAAAGATGAAGGAAATAATCTGTTACACGAAATACAAGATTCTGAGTTAATAGACGTGGATGAAAATGGAAACAGTAAGAAGGAATTGGTAAATCAGCCAGTGCAAAGGCGGGTGTGGCAATCAAATGACAAAACTGATTACTCAGGAAATGCATCCGAGGAATTTACCAGCAATCAGACAAAAGGGCAAAATTCTTATGATCAATCACTATTGAAAGATGCTACAGAAAACGCACTCAGAGAACCATCAGATCAAAATCTTCTCAAGCTATTGAAAAGTTCACATGGATTTGATTCTTTCCGCACAGGGCAGTTGGAAACTGTCAAGCGAATAATTGCCAAGCAGTCTACCATGCTGGTCTCACCTACCGGATCTGGGAAGTCTTTATGCTATCAGGTCATTACTTTTGACTTTTTGCCACACTCATCTTTTTTCAAATCAGAAATTTGGGTTACGAGTATAGCATTCTGGTTCTATTGCCTTAGAAGTTACTTTCTTATGCAGTTGCCAGCTTTGGTTCTGCTTGGGGTTACACTCGTCATAAGTCCTTTGGTGGCCTTGATGGTGGATCAGTTAAAGCAACTTCCTCCAATGATCTCAGGATCTCTTCTCACCAGCAGTCAGGTAATGAAACCAAAATATAGTCGTGTCTTCAGCTGTATTGGATTTTCAATTACAAACTTTACAATATGTTCTTTTGAAATAAGAAAATATGTTTCAATTTTGAAATCTCATATCAAGGGAAAAATCGAAGGAAGATTTTCTATACACACACGCTTGCTACTGTATCTTGCTACACTTTTCCAGTCCCCGATCAAGTTTGATTAATTGTTAACAGTTACAATTCCTCTTTATTTTTTTATAACGATTCTGTACTTTGACAGTCAGGCAAAGAGATGGTACAAACTTTGGATCAACTTCACACTGGTGCCATAAAGGTAATCAGGGAAACTAGAAACTTGTTTTACTATGCAAATGCTTTTAACCATTTAGTAGCTCTGCAGATAAAAGGGAGAAATCAATCTCTCATGTTTACAAGCTGATAAAATTATTCCTTTTCTATTTTCTATTATCTTACTTGTATATGCATAACTGTTTTCTCTGTTAAACAAATTCTGAAAGCTAGTGCTTGTTGGACATGGAACTATTTCAGTATATTCCAAATATGCTATAAATCCTTTTGATGAACTCTTTGCTTCTCAGTTTCAGATATAACACATATTTGAGCTCTCTTTTCTCCTCAATAGTAAATTTGTTACATGTTTTTCCTTCAAATGTTTTTTAAATACTTCTTTTGCTTTTTAGTTCTAGAATTTGGGGATGGGCATTTCGGTGTTCAATAGGAGGGATCTATTGTCCAGTTACATTTTAATGTCTAATTTATCATTTTACGTGATAATTTATGAAGATTGATGATTCAAATTAAATTGGCGAGTCAGGGGATGATAAACTAGTGGTGGCACTTGTAATTATGAACGCACAAGCATTATATTACGTTGCATGATACCACTGTAAATAAGCAAGCAATTCTATAGAAAATGCACAACAAGACAACTAATGGCATTCGTAACTATTGATGTGAGTTTTGTTCCACTACAACATGTAGAATCAAACACTTAGTAGTTTAAGATGAAATACCAAATACTCAACCCTCTCTTCATATAAGGTCATCTCTCATGCTAAGCTTGCAACGTAAGATCATGAAATGACTTCAAGGTTCTTTCTATTGTGGACACTCGCTCAGTGAAATAATGTGATTTGCTGGTAATCGCTTAGGGGGACTTACGGTATTCATTCAATGGATATCAACTTACTTGCACTTCTAAAGATTTGGCTTTACAATGTGCAATGAGAATATAATTTTTTGATCTTCAAACTTTCCAACTCTCAACTGAAACTTCAAACTTAACTTCTACTTCTACTTCTAACTAGGAATGCAAGGAATCATGGATGGACTGAGATTCTACCAAATGAAATCTTAGCAGCGACCTCAACTTCACCTATCACAAGCTTCTAAGGATCTCAAATGGTTTTCATATCAACACCTTCTCCTCAATCCAACTTGGAAGTACAAACTAAAGATCCAATGCCAATTGAACTTAAGTGCAATGACTAGCTTACCACACAAGACTTCCTCACAATCAACAAGGAGGCTAATGGCCTAGTATACTTGAGTCAAACAAGCAAACATCCGCAATTGCTTTCATCCAACTAAGCTACTTCTAACAACATGAAAATAAATCTACTCCAAGTGAAAGATTGAAGAAATTATGCACCACTTCAAAGCAATATTAAGTAATTCACCATGATGAACCAACAATGAATTATCCATTACTTCAATAGCATAATAACAACAATTTGATCAAGTCTCTCCTTTGGCTAACCTACTCTAATCTACTAAACTATTTCCAACCTTCTACTCCAATCTAATGCTAATGAATTACAAAAATGAGGAGGCCTTGGCCTTTTATAGGTATTCAATTACAATGAAGGGCCGAGATCGATTGAAGATCAAGGGCCAGGATTAATTCTACCAAACCCTAATTAGGGTTTCCAAATTGTCAACCAATTACACGAGGGCACCAAATCATGGGCCAATTAGAAAATTACAATGATTCTCAACCAATGAGAAAATATGACACTTGGCACGCTGTGATTGCTTGTGCATGAAATTTTAATTTTCTGATTGCCATGATTTGAACTTGATTGAACTTGCATCTTGATAACTTGGTGTGAACTTCCTTCCCACTTGAGATCTTTGAACTTGAGCCTGAAGCACTCACTTGTTGGTGTGATGATGGAGGATATGTATACAAGCAACGCTCTGATCTTCTAAGTTGTCCCAATGATGATTCTTGATTCAGCCCTTTCTCCTTCATATCCACCTTTTGCTTTGGTTGCCCTTCCTTTCTTTTGTGAATTCCTCAAGCTTGAACTTGGCACCCTATCCTTGCCAACCTGCAAGAGCAAAAACACATATCTTACCTCATTTGATTTGATAAAATATTGCCATTAAAACTTGAAAATTTGATTAAGTCAATTGAGTTAAGATTGCCATGTTGTTGAGTTCAATTAACTTGATCACTTAAACCTTTAGATTAATTCCAACTTAGATTGTCATTGATTTCCCTTTATTACCAAGTTAGAATTTGCCATGAATTGTTCATTGATTACCATTAGCATTGATTGTCAAATTGTTGTTCACTTACCCTTGCCAACTAGTTAGCTTAGAGTTTGCATTTGTTTGTTAACTTAGTTGTATTTGTGTGTTACTTAGTTTGATTTGCCATTAAAGATTGAAAGCAACAACAAAAGCTAATGCTAGGAAAGCAACAAGAGACAAGGAAAGTTCACCACTCCGTTGGTGAACTTCGATCAATGGAGGACCCTCCTCAAAACCAAATCAATAAAAGTCAAATCCTTACAATGCTGATCATGCCCAGATCTGTCCATGAAGATGCAAAATATAACCCAGATCTGCATGCAAACAATTGCAAATACCTCCTCATATCCCTGGCAAATCACCAAATTCTTACCTTGCAAGTTGAAAAAAAGATTACTTTCAGCGCTCTAATCAATTTGGCAATGCTTTGTGGCACTTAAATGCCCTGATGTGCTCCCTAAAATGGCTAATTCGCCAACTCTTGAATTCTGGTCTGAGACTTAAGCATATCAAAATCGGATGCTTTCAAGGAAATTTGATCTTGCTTGAGTGCAAAAGGTTGCCCTATGATTGTCAAAACAATAATCTCTCTTCCTTCACACCTCTGATCTGCAACTTAATGTTTGAATTTCAGATGCAAAGAGGGCTGAATTGGCTTGCAAAATGATGAAAGGATGATGCCCTAGACGCCACAAGATCGAATTGCCAATTAAAAGTTCAGATCTGAATGTGAATCCATGGAATTTGATGCCCTAGGAGCCACAAAATGATGCCAAAAGAAGTCGCCCAATGCTGGAGATGAAATTTCAGACCCTAGGCATGGATAGTTGATGAGCTTGAATGTTGAAAAGGCCTCCAAAAAGTCTGCCCTAGCTGCAAATTCGACCTGCAATAAAAACCCTTCCAAATTTGCTCCATATGAGTGTTGAAATAACCTCCAATGTCCCCAAATATATACCCAACCAAATGCCTAAAGTGGGACGACTTGCTTGGGGAGTTTAAATAATTACCATTAAATCACCACCCGTGGATTAAAACCACATCAAGATCTTTCAGCCACCTTGAAAATAGGGCCGACTTGGGGGATTTAAATAAATTTGCAATCATGTAGGCCCTTTAATAATTTCGAATTGCCAAGCATGGGGGGTTTTAATTTTGCATCGATTTTATCACCACGTAGGCTCTAAATTGGATCAAAATTTACCAAGCATGGGGCCCAAAACATCAAAATTGAAATTACCACTCATGGCCCCATAATTAATTTCTAGGATGCCGGTTCGGGTTTGAGTTTGAAGAACCGGTTCGCCGGTACGGCAAAATTTTGAAAAGGGGTTTGGGTTCGTTAGTACAAAAATATGTAATTTTTTTTTTTATATATATATACATATTTTGATATTTATGCAGCCTAGAATCATGAGTTAAGATTAGAATGTCACATAGTATCGTAGAAAGTAAACATTAAAACAATAAAAGAACTTGTAAATTTGTAATCATAGCATCATGAATCATGAATCCATGGTCATACCATCATATACTTCAAGTTCAAGTTCACATCAAAGATTCAAAACATTAAAATTATATCTGAACATCAGTTCAAGTATCATTGTTTGAAGTTCAACTAATGGATTAATAATTTATTGATATTCTTCTTCTTCATCATCATCATCTGCTATATGGAGCCTAATAAGACTCGAAGGTTAATTTTTCCCCACTTTTATTGGCGCAGTTTCCACCCCAAATTATTAAATGGGGGTTTGGGGGCAAAGCCCCCAAGGCATTGAGAGTTATTTTTCAGCGGGCCCAAGTTCAGCGATGTCAAAAATTTTGCCAAAAAAAACGTCTTAAACTCTTCGCTGGCAAAAATTTGGTGAAATTCGTTCGAAGTTCGCCGTTTTCCGGCAAGTTCGCTTGGGTCCGAACTGATTGCTGGGTGGTTCGAACTTGGTCCCTGTGGATCGGACCTAGACCGGACCCATAGGCGAACCGGACCCGGACCACGAACCGGTTCGAATTTATCCTAGTTCAGGGGCTCCAGGGGTGAACCCGGTATCTTAGGTCAAATCAGATAACCGAATGCCAAAAATCGCCAAACAAGCCTTTAAGAAAGCCACAAAAAATGATTAAAAATGCCTGAAGAATAAGGAAAGCACTATCATAACGTGCACCTAAGAGATATCACATGACTCAATAAAGAATGGTTACTATAAAAGGAACGACCACCTAGAGATATTTGAATTTGATTGGAAAACCTTTTAGGAAACAGTTGACTGGGCCGGAGCAATGAAGTGGCATGCCAAAGATTTGATCCCGCCTACTAGCCAATCCTCACACATAGGCAAACACAATGTATTGTGAAAAACAAGCGAGCAAACACAAACAGATTTGCAAATGGATCTCCTGATGGAAAAATCACAACTTGCGAAAAACACAGGCCTGAAAATACTTTGGTAAACTATAAAGAGAATCCGGGGACCTCAAAACTAAAAAAATGAACTCTCATGAAGAACGAGAAGGAGCTGCAAGACTGTAGGCTCTAATACCATGTTAGGATAGGTCATCCTATTCATAGGAGCCGGTCTACAGACATCCTCTAGAAGAGAGATAAACAACACAAGAATTGTGTTGAAATTGAAGTGAGTATGCAGATACAAAGGCTCTTCTTAAATAGGCAAGAGCAGTTAGGAAGAATGGACAAGGTTGAGACAAGTGTCTCAACCTGGAGGAAGTAGAGTTATGATAGAACTCAACAATATCCTCCTAGAGGTAGTAGAGTTCAAGTATGACTCTACATTATACATCTACCTCATTAATGTGTTGACCTAAGTAAACTTAAGTAAAGAGTAAACTGGTAAAACACTATTTACACCAACAAGATTTAGACAGAAAAAATCCAATCTTGACTCTCATTAGCATCCTAGACTCAATGGTGACCTCAAATCACTTCCAACACTAGCCAAAAATCACCTACAATGAAATATCTCTCATATAGCCATAGCTTTGAAACCATGTTGAAATGCTAATGAACCCATAATGAAGCTGCAAACTCTAAAGGATCAACCAAGAAAGATATCTTCCACAAGAGAGTGTTGCAACATGAGCTTGTATGAATATTGAGATTATGAATAAGATATATTAGTACGTACAAGCACCTTGATTATAAAGGCAAGGTGTGATGAGGTATGACAATTACTCTTTATCTTAGTTACCGATTCGGGTGCGGATGTGGGATGCGGGAAATTTTTTTTTGGGGGGATGCGGGTGCGTTTGGATGCGTTTATATATATATATATATACACATATATATTTTAAAAATATATATATAAATAGTATAATATATTATATATGCAAAGAAATGCAAGAAACATACAAAAATAAATCATTCGATATTATCAATTGATAATGAATAATGAATATGATAGTATGATACTTCACCATTGATCAAGATTCAAGATATTTCATATTTGATACTTGATAGTTCAACACTTCAACTTAAAGTTAAAACTTCAAAGACATGACAACAAATTGAAATAAGTTCAATATTAATAACTAATCAATCATGTTCAAGATTCAAATGCAATTTGAACTACAAAACCAAAACTTAGTTCATGATTCAATGTTCATCAATCAAGAGTCAAGACTCAAGATTCACTAATTAGATCCAGAATCATAAGGATTCTCAAGAAA
>MU227378.1:2742202-2769655 GCA_018584345.1 Thuja plicata | reverse complement strand
ATCCGGATGCGTCTGGATGCCTGCAACAGGCATCCATACGCATCCGGATGCCTGTGATGTGCATCCGGACAGCATCCAGAGGGCATCCGCGCCCGCATCTGCACCCGTCCGCATCAGCTTCCGGATCCAGCAGATACCCGCCCGCATCGGTAACTAAGCTCTTGATACATACATTAAATGCTCAATGCCTAAAGCAAATATTAAATATCAAATGGCTAAAAGTAAATAATGAGACTTAACCCCATTATAACTAACTTCTAGAATGTGACACCTAGGACTAACTTAACTCCTAAATAATTGTAACATGTGAATACGTTCTCACTAATAACTAAATGAGAAATAACGTGATTCACACTAAGACAATGGAGTGAAGAGATTAGCAGAGTAAACAAAGCTCCAAAGGGCTTATACTGTCATGATCCATTCTAAACAGATAAGTTTAAGAAAGGATCATGCTGCTGTCTTAAGTGGATATGCTGCTTGACAACATGGCCAACATTTCCCTTAGAAGTTTGACCTATTTGGATTTTCAAGTGGTGGACGATCCAAAGTAGAAATAAATAGAAATCTGTAGTTCTTGGTTTTTCTTAGTGATCACCATGTTAAACTAAATAAATATAATAATAATTTCCTGTCAAATAATATTCTGATAGCTTGAAAGTTGAAAGGTTAACTGTTGCAGGTGCTTTTTATTTCTCCCGAACGTCTGCTGAATGAGAGTTTTTTGTCGATATTAGAAAGAATTCCATTGATTTCCTTGGCGGTGGTCGATGAAGCACACTGTTTATCTGAATGGTGAGTAATTTCTTTGCTTAACAGATTATTCTAAATTTCTTGCTGCTCTCTACAGAATGTTTTGGGTTTTGAGCTTTTTTATTGCTCTGCAAATTGACTATATGAGAGGTAGTGGTTTTTTTATTTTGTATGATTGTAAAGCATATATATTGCTCAATATCTTGTGCATTTGATTCTATTTTTACAAATATGTGGGAAGAAACTAACTTTTCTTGTTGCATGGGATGTCTCATTTCTTTTACAGGTCACATAATTTCCGCCCTTCATATTTCAGGCTTGGAACCATTCTAAGGAAGAGGTTGGCAGTGCAATGTGTTCTTGCCATGACGGCAACAGCAACCAAGAAAACACTGCAATCTATATTGCATGCTCTGGAGATTGCCCCCAGTGATGTGGTGCAAGTCTCTTACATCAGAGAAAACTTGAAGTGTTCCGTTTCTCTTACTGAAAACAAGTAAATTGCAGTTTTATTATATTCATTGAGGTTATGTTGTTTCTTAAGTAGAACAACCTTGTAGTTTGAAGGATATGACAAAATATAAAATTTTTGCCATCTTGTAGGTTGAAGGATCTCCTCTCACTGATGAAGACTTCCCCTTTTCTGGAAGCTCAGAGCATTATAATATATTGCAAATTTCAGGTGCGATTGTAATAATATTGCAAATGTGTTATTTATGGTAACTAATGTGACGTGCTTATAGAAATTATGGACTTTGTAATGTTTCCAGTCCGGTCCTATGGTACTTGGGACTGATTTCTTTAAATTCGATTGCAAGAGAGTCCTTCTTTTTAGTCATATACTTAAAAGAGTTTGGGAGGTAATAATAATATGCATCTGCAAATATCAACTTCCAAATTCCTCAATGAATGATGATCAAATATTTTTCTCTCACAAGGATCTTCTTGTAGATGTTACACTGCACAAATTTGATGTAATCAATCTGCATGCAGCTCTTCACAAATCTGTTCTCGGTTTCTTCTTAGTCTGCTCAAAGATCTTCCTTAAATCTGCTCATCAACTCTTCGTAAGTTTGCTATAATTATGCTCATTGTTTGGCTCAACCATGCTTCGTATATCTGCCCAAGCACTTAAATCTGCGTAAACATGCTTTCTTAATTCTACACTAAATTACCTTGTAATTCTGCCTTAATCTGCTCATAGATCTGCCCAAAATCACATTCTTATCATTGCCAAGCTTCTTCAATTAATTTAATATTTCATTGTCAACTTACTCCGCAATGCGTAGGCGTTACTGGCAATTCATATGACTTCAAATTTCACTCCTATCTACTCTTACTCTTTTCGAATTGTGTACTTTCCGCATATGAGATTAGGCATGGGTATGGAACTATATTGGAACAGAATATATATCCAAGTCAAATGCCACATGTTTCACCCCCTGGTTTAGTGATTGTGTGATCCCCCATTCCCTGCTTTGTTGTTTTTCTATATATACCTGTGTGATATTGATTTCTATATAGTTGCCACTATTCCCTTTAGTCGCTTGGTTAGTATTTGATTTAATATATTATGTTTTTTCATATTCGTATTTGGTGTATTTTATATGGGTTTGTACTTGTAGTTTATATTATATTTAATTAATATATATTATGTTACAGGTTTATATTATGATAATGATAATATATATTTATAATATGTCAAATAATCAATAATGAGGTAGGTATTTGGGTGGTTAGTGCGTAGGAAAGATGAAAGGCTTTATAAAGCTATACTATATGTAATGTCCCCTTCCAAGGAGTTGGAGGACTGTTTAGCCTATTCTATTCACGTAAGCTATAGTTGGGTTATAAGAGAAATAATCTAATTAATTATCTGATGTTATCCAATAAAGTACATTTGACGGGTGACTTTATTTAATTAATGGGATAAAGTCACAAGAGAAAAATTACAAGAAAATAATAAAATCTTAAAGTAACTTTACTGAATGGGCTTTAAACGATTTATTTGAGTGAGAATTTTAAAAGTGATGTAGAGGTAGGTGGGCTAATGGGCAATTGATGCCATATTTCACAACAATGGACTCATAACCTTTTCTTACACCCCAAACAAGCAACTATATTGGACCAACTGACCTTGGGAACATCTTAGGCCAAGCATTTGCAACATACAGACACCTTTGGCAACCCTCAAAAACACTGGTTGCTTAAACTGTTATACCCTCCACATAAACTGTCCTAGGTTTTAGTAGTCCTATACAGTGGCTTTACTTGACATAACTTTTTATGCAGACATCATGACCAAGCTGTGAATGCATTTCTGAGTACCCTTTTATTAGGCATTTAATAACATATCAAATTTGTGGCTGAGGTTATTTTGGAACAGTTTCCCTTAAAATCAACTGGTAATCTGGGTTGTAGGCCTAATTAGGCCACTTTTACAAAGCAACCATGAGAATCTCTTACTCCAAAACATCAATTTGCATTCCAGGGGCTGAGACAGTTCTCATATGCAATGAATCAACAATTTTCATGCTTTGGTAAGGTCATTCTACCCTCATTTTACAAAACCCTCCTGGTTGGATTGTCAATTAGGCCAAAATACACAGGGTAACCCGATTAGGGCATCATTATATTACACACAAACAACAACCTCCATGCCTGAAACCTTCAAAATCATAAACTGGGCTCTTTTAGCTTCCAATTCACTAAGTTATAGGGGATTTCAATGGTGGAAAATGCTACAATTGCTATTTTTGTGGCAAACCCTCATATGCACGGGTTTTCAGGCCTGTCACTACAAAACACGCAATAATTTTTGTCAAACTGCATGAAAAACTCCAAGACTGGTGGTAAAAGGAAGAAGACTCAATGCTTTAACATTTGCAATTGGTTTTACATCATCATGAGGCAGTACAAGGCCATACATAACAGAATAACAGCAAATAGATAGTCAAAATTGCAGAAAACAGTCTATATTTCATTGAATTCTCCTTCCCATTGCTTCCAACCTCAATCAACAACCTTGCCTCAATGGTTTAGAGGCTTTTTAAACATGTTTCTTCAGAAACTCAATGGTCTACAACTACTTTTCAAAAAGATGACTGTTGGGCTTCTCACTTTCTTGCATTTTAGCAACTTTTCATAGCAATTTTTGATAATATTGCAAAAAATAGGATGACTCCTAATTACATAGTAGGTGGTCTATTATGACCTTATTGGCACAACAAAAGACTCACACACCCTAAAACCTATCAAAAGACCAAAATTGACCATATCAGCAAAGTAAGCTTGGTGCCCCTTCACCAAAAAGGTTTGAGAAAGTTTATGGGTTTAATAAAAGAAGGTTTTGGAGCTCATTTCTTCATGCCTAGTCTATTTTCTCTATATTGGAGCAGAAGCCCTAGAACAAAAACCAAAGTGTTGATGGGTATTTTGTGACACTCGCCAACACATAATAAAATGCCAAGTATTCTATCCTCTCTTGAGTAAGGAAATCTCAAATGCTAAACAATATGACAACGTGTGATCAACTAAGGCAACCCTAAGGTTTACACTGCAAACTAGCAACTTTGTGTTGGATATAACTTAGTGACTTGATGTGATATTGCTGGTAACACACAAAGGGACTTGCACGATCATTCTTGGATTTAATCAACTCTTTTCCCTCAATGCAGCTGGAACTTGAACACTAAACTAATTCAGGCTTCAAAAAAAGATAAAAAGAAGGGTTTAGAGGGATCTAATATACTTCTAACGCCTAATGACAATGATCCATAAATGATGCTTAGATAAATGGATTCCTTAATCAAGCTTTGCAATCTCCATAAATTTTAAAACAACTACACAAAACTGATGCAATCTCCATGTAATGTCCGCCGCTGATTTTTTTCCGGTTTTGTTTAAAAAATAGGATGGAAATGCAGAAGTGTTTTTGTTTCATATTTCATTCATCATCATGGTTGCATATATCAATATTACATTACATAGAAAGAGTTCAAACATATCCTTGCATTCAAATCAACTTTACACAAATCAGAGAGAAACACCAGTAATCAATAATCAGTAATGAAATAAATTGCAGACTTGGTATACATGCCAAGAAGAATATAGTTTCAGTTCATGAAATCAGCATCCATTCCAAACTCCTTCGAATATCATTGGGAACAACAAATGACCTCATGCAGATTTTAACTCAGAAATATCACTTCAAGAGCAGTTTGAATGTATAGTATGCAGATTACAACATTCACCAAAACTCACGTGCTATACAAAAAGGGCGCCCAGCACGTAAGGGCAATTTTGCCTTGTTTAATAACCTAGGAATATATCCTCAGACTCGCATCTCAGAGAAAGTCTCAGATATGTAGGACTGGGGACTGCACCACAAGAAACGGAGGCCACACCTAGACCATACTCCCATGACCAGAAGCAAAGAGCCGATGACAAAGGGGAACTCGTGCTAAAGATGTCCTTGTGCCAGTCTTCAAAGGTTCACCTCCTGAGATATAATATCCGCTCCACAGTAAACAATGGCTTAGCATTCTCAATACATACATCATGGCATTCCAAATGTGTGTTGTGAATGAGCTTGGGAGAGTCATGACTAGTGGAGCATATTAGCATGAGAAGAATAGGCTTGGCGAGCAAATCTTTATATCCCCAGCACAGCAAAAGAAGTGGCTCTTAGTAGCTGCCAATATTAAGAAGCCTCATGCCAAAACATAAGTCGTCCCAATCAAAGTATATAGTATGCCGTTGATACTTTCAGATGAATATGCCAAAGACAGACCTGAACTCACATTTGAGACAAGCAACTTAGCCAAGAAAGAATGTCACAACTATAGCTTGGTCCATAATGTTCTGCCTCCACAAAGGGATTTGAATACTATACCAATTTTGCCATAAAGAAAATGCTCCAAGAAAACGCCAATATCATTTGCTTATGTGTGGACAAAAGACTTAAGCAAATTCACACTCCTTATAAAGTTTCAGTTTCAATAATATCTTGGCATAGCTTGACAATAGTATCAACGCTACAAAGATTTAATTGATTCCGGCTAATATAAACCTTAATCTGAAATGTCACTAATATATTTAAAACAAAAGCCACCACACTGCTATGTTCAACAACCTTTATTGGAGTTCAGTATTAAACCCATGATAATGATAATATTGTGACTAAGTATCATATTTGCCTGACTTTAGAAGAACTGCACTTATGAAGTTATCCATACAACTCCAGTAAGTGAAACACCACACTTATAAGAAGAATAAACACTCATAGTTTACTCGGAAATGTTCAGATCATATACTTCAAAAATCAGGACCCACCATAAATAATAACTGCTTAGAACATTAGAATAATAATTTCTAGCAACGGCACTTGAATATTCAGAACGCATATGACCTTGAGAAATATTATTTGATCACAACAATATGAATATAAACTTATTAATTTTGTCTTTGAAAGAGACTTCACCAAAATTACAAACTCTTGCAGGCACAATGTGAAATATCGGAATGATATTTCCATCCTGAATTGGGTTTTTGTCCAATTCCAGAGAAATTCCAAGGGTTTCTGTCTTCAGGTTTCTTAAACTGAAAACAAGAAGCTCTTAGAGCTCTTAAAAAAATAAAAATTAAAGCCAAGCATAATCTAAATGAACCTCTCATTGTTCTTTAATAGCCCACTGCAGAGACTCTTGACTTTCCCTTTGCTTTGCCTCTTGATTTTCCTTTCCTTGTGTTTTTTGATTTCCCCTCTCTTTTAATTTAATTTGAACTTAGGGGAAATTTCAAATAACAATAAAGTGACTTTATTAAATTTTCTCCTAGCTCACCATTAAAGTCTCTTTAATATTTTATTAAATAATTAGATTAGGTTTTCTCTAAATTTATTATATTTCAACAACTTAAATTTTAATTATTTAATTAATTTATACTGTCCAAAAAAAGGGGACATTATAGTCCTTCCTTCCCATAGATTGCTTGTCCTCAGGCAACCTTGAACCTGCATGCTAGTACCAGGATCCCATATCAAACTAAAAAACTCTGCTCCACCAATCTGCTGCGCCACTATGATTTAAACATTACTATGCCCTTAGTTATGAAGCAACTCATCATGATCCATAAGAAACAATGCACCAATCATGTCAATGCTATGATCCCAAACCAATCTATCCATCCGGCTATGGGAATAGAAATAGATATCTATCATTATACAATCATCATTTATGTGCAAGGCAGCTCCCATATGCTCATAGATCAAGTCATTAGGCCACCAAATGCTGCTGTTGTAACTCAGGCCAATAGTAAGAATGATGTCGATGAGTCACCATACCCATGTATAGGAAAAATATCCTTCTCATACGCAATATTCAACAAGTAGACGTGTCTCCACACACTCTCATGCAATTCAATAGCTGTTGTAGACCATGCAAAATCTGAAAGTGCAATGGAAACCCAAGTAGGACTGCCACTGCTGAAGAATTTATAAAGATTAAATCACCAACAATAAATAAACAGCTGCCATATCATATGAAATCGGTGACATCTAAAGATGTATTGTAGATGCCTTCATCACCCATCAAAGACAACTCTTGAGTGGCTGATTCACTACAAGTTTCATCAATAAAATCAATATCTCCACCAATGAAATGATCAACATCAAGTGAAATTTCAGAACTAGAAAACCTTTTCTTATCATCATCCATAGAGTGGTGGGTGTCATGGATTTGTTGAAGATGAAGCTTGGCTTGTTGAGCCATCAACTTAGCTTGTCTTGCTCTTTCTAGCCATTCTTCATTCAACTTTTGGGACTGATCTATACCAGCTGTTCCAAAGTGCAAAAAAAAAGTCCTATGATAAGTTGCATCATCAAAATTATCATGTCCCATGCTTGCACCTTGTCTACCATCAATTGTAGAATATATATCACTAATTTCTTCACAACTATAGGTTGCAGTACCTTGAGAGAGGAGAGATATCACTTCCGTCCATGATCAGAAAATTGGGAGTGATTTCATCCTTTTTGTCCTTGCCTTTGAAATCTTCTATGGTATGATGAACAAAATCAGAACCTTTGGGTCTTGGATTCACAAATATACTTCATGTTTATCACCCACAACTTGAGTGCTAACTTGGAAAGACTCAAACCATCATCCTCATGTGAAAGAGCTGTTACCTCGTGATGATGTAAATAAATATTGCTGCTGTCGTAAAAATCAGCAATGCTGTCATACATTTGTGTCATATATTCAACCTTTATAAACACTTCTTCATTGAAAACTTTATGGCCAGCTCTTGCACTTTGAGTAGCAACACTTGTAGACTCCTCTTCATTAGTTATTCCATGTGTAAAGGCTGCAAACTCATGAGAATGGAAAGGTAAACTACTGCTGTTCCAAATCAGAATTTCGGGCTCCTCTATGCTTTCTTTGGACTCAGCAAACGTTACCAAATCTTGACTTGTCACATGTCCTTCCCAAGTGATTAGAGGTGATAGCGTCTCTAATAAATCTTCTTCAAATGATGTCGCAAGGCTGCAAGGTGTTTCCTCGGGAAGCTCTTCAATCCTTTCATCAACTTGTTCAATTTTTATATCTCTTGCATTGTCATTTTGCACCATAAAAGTGGCTGCAATATAGGACTGATAGCAATTGATTCTTCCTCCATAATATCAACTTTAGCTGATTTGAAGCCATTATCTTTTTTGCTTTTAGCATGCCCAATATCAGGTGTATTCAAAGCTGTTGTTTTAGCTTGCCCCTCATGCATTGACTCAGTGCCATTAGCTCCCTGAAACTATGTCTTAGAACACTCATGAGTCAATGCACCATTCTCGTCTGTATCTTTGTCCTCAACACTACTTGGCTGTAATAGATCTTTTTCCTTATTAACTCAACAATTGTGATCAGGTGTCCAAGCCTCCAGACATGTGAAACAAATCTGCTATCTTCTCATTTGGTTCTTTCTCTTTTTTGGAGATCTGAAACCTATAAATCCAATGAAGTTAGCTCTTCTTCAGTCAATAGTTTCTTGAACTTCTCAATATTATGCTCAACTAATCTTTTTGAGAACCCATAAGCAATAGGTGATATAGCCTGCACCTTCCTCTAGATGGCCAACAAGTCTGATTGCAATCACTTGCAAACATCATCATCCTCATATGAGATTAAGGACAAAATATTTTGCATGCTAGTTCTCACATTGTCTGGATGATGTTTTTTGATTTTGGTTAAGAAGCATTGAAACATTTGAAGAATCAAGTCATTACATTTGAGGTCAATCATAATGACAAATGACCTGATTCTTGACATAATTTTTAAAATCTTAGCCCTCTTATCAAAGGTAGGGCCTTGGACATCATGTAGCCCATGAAAGCTCTCCATAATCAACTGTAGAATCTCCCTCATTGTGTCATCTTCAAAAGGAACTTCAAGAGCTGTAATCCTAGCAATCTCACCAAGATAGCTGGTGACTGCAAGTCTTACTTCATTATCTGGATGCCTCATCAATTGAGACTGAACTAAAGCAATCAATGGAATTTCTGTTGCATAATTTTTATAAGTGCATTTTCATTTCTTCCGACTTCCTAAAAAGAACATTCTTTGATGGACAATGAGTTATAAGTTGTTTTCCCAAACCATAGAGCATACAACTCACCTTAAGAACTTCATTTGAAGGTACAGATTTGACTTGTTTGAATAATTTACTGCATCGAACTGTTAAGGGAGTCCTTCCCCTATTAGCCATCTCCAGGCACTGAATCTCAACACACAAGGGTGACAGGATGATTTGTGCTTTGATACCACTATAATGTCCATCCCTGATATTTTTTTTGGTTTTGTTTAAAGAATAGAATGGAAATGCAGAAGTGTTTGTGTTTCATTTTCATTCATCACCATGGTTGCGTACATTAATAGTACATTACAATGATTATATAGAAAGAGTTTAAACTCATCCTCGCAAATCAAAAACAATAATGAAATAAATTGCAGACCTGGTATACATGCCAAGAAGTGTATAGTTTCAGTTCTTCATGAAATTAGCAACCATTCCACACTCCTTCGAATATCAATGGGAACAAGTGATCTTATGTAGATATTAACTTTGAAATATCACTTCAAGAGCAGTTTGAATGTATAATATGCAGATTACAACATTCATTGAAACCCATGTGCTATACAAAAAGGGGACCCAACACATAAGGTCGATTTTGCCTTGTTAAATGAATGCTCCCTCAAATGATGCAAATAACCCAGGAATATATCCTCAGACTTGCATCTTAGTAAAAGTCTCAGATATGTAGGGACTGCACCACATGAAATGAAGGCCCCAACTAGACCATACTACCATGACCAGAAGAATAGAGCTGATGACAAAGGGGAACTTGTGCTAGATATGTCCTTGTGCCAGTCTTCAAAGTTTCACATCCTGAGATATAATATCCGCTCCATGGTAAATAACGACTTAGCAATCTCAATATATACCTCACGCCATTCCAAATGTGTGTTGTGAATGAGCTTGGGAGAGTCATGACTAATGGAGTGGATTAACATGAGAAGAATAGGCTTGCTGAGCAAATCTTTATACACCCAGCACAAGAAAAGAAGTAGCTCTTAGTAGCTGCCAATATTAATAAGCCTCATGCCAATCAAAGAATATAGTATGCCACCGGTACTTTCAAATTAATGCACCAAAGGCTGACCTGAACTCACGTTTGAGACAAGCAACTTAGCCAAGAAAGAAGCTCATGACTATAGCTTGGGCCATTATGTTGTGCTTCCACAAAGGGATTTGAATGCTTTCGCCATAAAGAAAATGATCCAAAAAAACATCAATATCCTTTGCTTATGCGTGGACTGAAGACTTAAGCAAATTTGCACTCCTTATAAAGTTTTGGTTTCAATAATATCTTGGCATAGCCCGACAATAGTCTCAACGCTATGAAGATTTAATTGATTCCAGCAAATATAAACCTTGATCTGAAATGTCACCAATATATTTAAAACAATAGCCACCACACTTCTATGTTTGCCAACCTTTATTAGAGTCCAATACCCATGATAGCGATAATAGCGTGATTGAGTATTATTTTTGCCCGACCTTAGAAGAATTGCACAATGATAATTTCGACCCACAATAGAGAATTGCTTGGCTCAGTAGAATATTAATTTCCACAGAAAATGCAAGTCCACGGTCTTTTGAAGTTACCTGTAGAACTTCAGTAAATGAACCGCCACACTTATAAGAAGAAATCCACACTCATAATTTACTTGGAAATGTTCAGATCATATACTTCAGAAATTGGGACCCACCATAAATAATAACTGCTCAGAACATTAGAATAATAATTTCCGCTTAAGGACAATGAAGATAAATATTTCCAAGACTATCGCAAATCTCTTGTGACACTTGAATATTCAGAACACATATAACCTTAAGAAATATTATCTGATCACAACAATATGAATATGAAGTTATTAATTTTGTCTCTGAAAGAGACTTCACCAAAATTTCAAACTCTTGCAGGCACAATGTGAGATATTGGAATGATATTTCCATCTTGAATTGGGTTTTCGTCAAATTCCAGAGAAATCCCAAGGGTTTCCATCCTCAGGTTTCTTAAACCGAAAACATGAAGCTCTCGAAGTTCTTCAATAAAAATAAATAAAAACCAAGCATAATCTGAATGAACCTCTCATGTTTCTTTTATCGCCCATAGCAGAGACTCTTGGCTTTCCCTTTGCTTTGCCTCTTGATTTTCCTTTCCCTGTGTCTTTTGATTTCCCCTCTTTTGATTTATTTTGAACTTATGGGAAATAATAATAAAGTGTTTTTATTAAATTTTCCCTTAGCTCACTATTAAAGTCACTTTAAAAATCTATTAATTATTTAGATTAAGTTTGCATTTAAATTATTATTTTACGACAACTTAAATTATAATTATTTAATTAATTTCTAATGTTAAAAAAAGAGGGACATTACACTCCAAAGGTAATGAAGAATTTTCATGTTGTAACATTCATCTAAATACCCAAAATTAGCGCAATCCAAATGAACTTCTACAGTCGTGTTGTCCTCAATTTTGACATCACAAATTGGGCAACCCTACGCAGTTTTCTCATGAATTCGTGGGCATTCCTCTGAATTTAGATGTTCTGAATGATGCGTCATGAAGGCAATTTGTTATCCTTGAATTGTCTTGAGTTTCATATCTTCTGAACATCATTTTGGAAGGTTTCCGTCAAGCTTATCAATATATTGCTTGTCAGAAGGAGTTTTTTCTTCTCTGCCTGCAAGCACTTGAGTCTTTTCTTCATTTTTTTATTAGCGTGCTTCGTTTTTAGTTTGGTTTTCGCCCTAGGATTGTAGCATTTTCAATCCCGTTCGTTTTGAGCTATCTTAGGCCTCAAACGGAGTTGTCTAGTGAAAGTTATTAAGGAATTAAGTTTCTGCCGGTGGGGTTTTTCTGCCCGACTGCATATCCTTGTTCTTTAATTAAAAATTCTCAATTAAGTGGGATTTTTATTAACAGTTACATGATGTAAAAGATGTCAGTTACATGTAAAATGGATTGAGAACCCCATTTTATAATTTCACATCATTTTGATGAAATTTATATATAGTTTTTAATGAATTTCTAATGTGAAGGTGGACTTTTTAAGTCCTGTTACATATCTCTCATTAGAGCTATAAATTACTTGTCAAATTGAATACATTGGTGGAGATTTTTAAACCATTTACATTTATTTTCATCTATTTACATATGTATTTTTATTCTTAAATTGCGTCATTAAGTCCCTAGGTATATGCATATAACAATTTGGTGGCGATTTTTAGAAAGAATGCATATGTAACTACATTGTAAAAGTGTGTTTATACTCACTTTAGAAGTGCTTTGTGTATTCAAGTCTTAAAGTGGCAATTTTAAGGAGGAATGCATATGTTTTTAACTCTTTAAACATATGTATATGCACTTGCAAAATGCGTTCTAAACTTCTAACTCATTATGATGCTGCATTTCCTCTTTAAGAGCTCGGGTGGCAATTTTTCTCCAAGATGCATATGTTTTGAAGTCTTTTATAACATATGTAAGTCACATAGAAAAACCCGTTTTTGTCTTGAAGTAATGCAAAGCACTCAGGTGACGATTTTGGGAGTGATTGCATGTGTTTAAAGTTTTAAACACATGCGTATGCTTCTATAAAGTCCGTTTTCAACCATATGAGTGGCGTTTTCTTTATAAGTGCTTGGACGACGATTTTTGCTTCATCGACATGCAAAACAAGCATGTTTTGAACTTGCGTTAAGTCTTAAACAACCCGTCTAGGGCACGTTTTGATAAAAAAACGAGATTTAATGGTTTCAATACAAGTTTTCCTACTTGTATCTTAGTCTAAGAAATCCGCCTAGGGCATAAAACGACATTTTCATCCTGCTTTGCCTCTTGCAAAATGCATTCTCCATTTCAAGGTGCCGTTTTTGGACGTGATTGCATCTCCATCACACCTTCATTTGATTTGTAGGTTTGAAACTCTCAATCTTGTTGCTATAATCGTGCATTTTGTTTCTCAATCATTTACACTTGTCAAGGATTTATTCTTGACTTGGAAATGCATTGATTTCACAAGAAGAGTTGTCAAAATTATTGCCTATATAACCCATTCTTGGAGATCTCTCTCTAAATGCGAAAATCATTTGGAATTGATTCAGATTTTCTCGAAGATATTTTGGAAGAACTTTTCTCTTGCTCTTCTCAAAAGGAGTTTCTCACGCACACGAGCTTGCCATGTCAGGCGAAGCTACTCCATTCAAAGGAAAAGAAAAGAAAAAAATGAAGTATCAATATGATGAAACTCAGAACTCCATTCCTCCTTTGCAGGTTACTTCATATTGTGATGAGATCCAAGATATTGAGCTTGTCCATTTAGATATGGAAGAATTTTTGGAAAGGGTTGAAGCAGCTGCAACAGATAATATGCGTTGCATCAAGCAGAGTTATATCCACATGGTTTCAACTTTTCCTCTCGCTATCCTAGAACCAAAGTTCATCTTAGCATGTGCCAGGAACTATGATTATAATTCCAGAACTATTAGAGACCAAGATGGAAATACCATTTTGAGCCTGGATTCAGACACCATAGATCACATATTCAAAGTACCACCCACTCCCGTGGTCATAAACATTTCAAAAGAAAATGCTTTGGAGAGATGGAATGAAGATAAGTATTACTGCATGAAGTATGTTAATAATCATTGGTTGGTTAACAAGAGGCTTAATCTTTCCAGATGGCCAAAGAGTGCATCGTTCAGAGTTCAAAGAAGAGATCAATGATCTCGTAATCTCATAATCTCATTACATTGCTCAGCAGGATTGCGGGACTCAAGGAATCCAATATCTTCGAGCCTTGGATGTACAAGTTCATATATGTCATAATCAGGTCCAAACAAAAGATATTTTGGGGAGAGATAATTAGTGACATTTTGTGCGAGCAATTTTCCCAGGTTTCCTCCGCTTGTACATTTTATATGAACTCGTATTTAGTATACATTGCTGCTGCCCTTGGATCATTTTCTGGCCTTTCGACCAAGGGAGATAGGACACTTGTGCCTGTATGGGAGTACTATGATCAATTGCCTCTAAGATCCTGCCGGGTACATTACAGGAGGGCGCAAGATGCACTCTTTGGACATTACATGTGCCTATTTGATAAAGAGCTTCATAAGAAGCGTGTTTTAGATGAAGCATGGAATAAGGTAAATGAGTATGACTGTCTCTTCCTACAGTTGCCCACCTTCACATACTTGAGAGTTGGTTATTTCCAAGGTGAAGCATATACCTTACCACGGTATCCTATTGACAAGATCATTCTAATGGAGTTGGCGAGATAACTCATGGCAGTACAAGCATATCAATCCATGTTGCATAGGCCAGGAGTGGGAATTTCTTCACGAAATCCACTCAAGATTGGTGGGTAGTCCTTGGATACAGTTCCAAAAGCAAAGAACATGGAATTTGAACTTCAGCGGATCACTCTCAAAAGGTTCATGGCAAGGAGTTGTTTTGATTGGAGGGGCTTGGATGACAAAATGAGGAGATAGTTTGTGCACGTACATTGCCTCGAAGACCTCTGGATTGATATGCGCACGAAGGTGGATGTTCGGAAGCTGGACTATTGCAGATTAACCATCAAGCAGATAGTTGACTTCAACCTTGCAAAGATCCCTGACGAGGTTGAAGATGATGGAGAGATTCTTGATCCGGATTATGTAAAGCATCATGTGGAAAGTCCACCAATTCTACCACCTTCATGGACATTCAAGGAAAGCTTGTCCATTTGGGACAAATTTCAGTCTATTCTGGCAAATACAAATATCTGGCTAAAGAGAAGAGGTCTTAAAACCATAAACATCAAACCAGTCAAAGGTTTTAACCATGCTGTTCCAATTGGGTTGAGACTTGAAATTAGAGGTAAAGGGAAGGATGGTGCCTCTATATTCGAGGCTCCAGCTCCATCACTTCCGAAACTCACCATCAAAGGGGGCAAGGCCACGAGCAGGGTTCTTAAGATAAAGGTTGCAAAGTTTGAAAGGATTCTCATTGGGTCCAGTGAAGATGAAATGCAGGAACTTATTCCTGAGGAACTTGTTCTGGAGAAGCCTCGCTCCATAGACACATCAGTCATGACGACGCTCCTGGATTCCGCGCCAACGTCAGATGAGTCTCCTGACTCTCCGCTGGATACGAGCGTGGATTCATTCTCTATGGTGCATGTTCCTCCAGTGGACCCTGTCGGGATTACACTTGCTTTGCCTATCTCCTCGGTTGCTCCTACATTCACACCAGAGGACCAATATGGTAGTTTTGAGAATGTGTTTAACACATATTCTACTTTCTCCTCCGTGTCTATTCCACCCTTGACATTGCTGGATACTACTACTGCTCAGTTTGAGCAATTCATTATTGAGGTTACACAAAGCAGACCTACGCCAACTGCTATTCAGACGAAGGCTCCTCTTATAGTCACTACTATTGCACAATCCGAGGTAGTTACTACGTTGGCAACAACAACAACATCTGCTTCATCATCTGTCTCCTTACCTCCATGGTTGAGCTCTATTTCACAAAAGAGGAAGAAAGAAGAGATTCCACCTGAAGATTTTGATATCAGAATAGTCAACAAAGCAAAGACTACAAAAAGCAAAAAAGCAAATACAGTCTCTAAGGTTACAGTGGACGAGAATGACATTGAATATGCTGAAGTAGCTGAACTCCTAACTGACAAGCCAATTGAGGAGATGCAACCACCGAGTACAGGTTTTCCAAGGTTGAACTTGGCGAGCAGACACGACTAGGTTGTTAGCAAGATGCACAGGATGTAGTTGCCTTGCTCACACAGAGGAATGATAGGTTGTGGGAGAAGAACAGGTTGAAAGAAGAAAATGCATGTCTTCGTGAGACCATTGAAATGATGAAAAACTCTTCTCAAAGGGTTGATCCTATTTCTTCATCTTTTCTTGAGCATAGTGATCGGATGAAACAAAAGGTCAAGGTATTGATGACTGGTGTAGCTGCATAGAATCACAAGGTATGCAAGTGATTCGGGATGCTTACAGGATGTTGAAGCATATAAGGGGGATAATAACAAAGTTGAATGAGCTCCTTACATCATTCAACCGACAACTCATGATTCTTGGTGGGGATCTAGGTGTTTGGAGGAGCATGACAAAAATGGATTGGGATATTCTGTGCGAGTGTGAGATCATCTCTTCTACAAGAATGTATTATGACTGTTTGCATTTGATGGTCAACATGAAACAAGTTATGCAAGGGCTTGTGGCTGAAATCAAGGTGGCAGTGGATCGTCTTAATGATCAATAGCGCATGATAAGTGAGCACTTTCAAGAACTAACATGCAAAGTTATTGCTGAAAATGGTGAATTAATTGAAGAGGAAGATGTTTTGACAGAATTCACAAGAGTTATTCATCTACAGCTTGAGGTGGATGATTTTGATTTCAGCATGATTGATACATTGACATGCTACAAAACTTCATTGAGTTGTCTATAGAGAAAATTGATAGAGTATAACCTGGTTATCTTTGAGGGTACAAACACAATCCGAAAAGTAACTGTCATCGCACAACATACAGGTGAACCAGATTCAACAGTTGTACGCGAGGCTCTGCAGAAGTTCAGGAATTTCATTGGCACTCTTTGAAGGCACTTCTCAAGTGTCTTAGACATTTCTTTTTTCCTCATGCTTTGATAGGATAGATGTAGTTTTTATGACAAATTGCACATAGAGCATGAACACTTTGTAAATACAGGAAAACATGTACGTGTATAGCCGCTTCATGTAATCAAGTTGCAAGTGCTTTAGGCCGTGCAACATTGAATAAGTCA
The DNA here is from genome assembly GCA_018584345.1 of Thuja plicata. NCBI lineage: Eukaryota > Viridiplantae > Streptophyta > Pinopsida > Cupressales > Cupressaceae > Thuja > Thuja plicata. The sequence continues at coordinate 2,752,489 of MU227378.1, read as the reverse complement.
AAGTTTGTTATTGAATAAGTCAAGGTGGTTAAGGGTTTCCCCTTTTCTCTCCACCTTTCTCTCTCCTCTTTTCCTATATAAAGGAGTGAGACCCATTGTATTTTTCATCTTTTGTTTTGGCAAGAAAGCTATGCTTGGATATCTTGTATCTTGAAGACTTTGAGTTTCATGTTGCAATTTTCTGAAGTGAATAAAAGAAGCAAGATTTTCCAAACTTTGTGTTGCAGATCTTGAGATTGATTAATGTATTCTTATGTTGCATTAGTTACTCTTACTTGAATTTAGTTTTTGCTTACCTTGTTTGAATCATTTGAGTGTTCAGTTTAGTTTCTTGAAGACTTTGTGCTTCAAGGGAATAGATTGTTATACTTAAATAGTGGCTACAATTACTAATAGTCGAAGACTTTGGGCTTTAATTTGAAGTTTTTATTTAAGTTTAAGAATTTTTCAGTAAGAGATTTTGCGCCTTACTGGTTGTTCTTGTTGAATCCTTAATTGGAATAATTGTAGGAGACTTTGGGTTCTTGTTCTTATTCCACCAAAGTATTTATATAGACTGCTGTCTTTGGAGTTGTTCTTATGTCAACCCCGAGCCACCGGTATTATCGTAGCCTATGATGCAGTGAATCAAGGGCAAGAGGCCAAAATTGAGAAAGGATGGAGAAAGCTATTGAAGATGAAGCAATTTGGGAATATGAGCCATCACAATTGATGGCTTGATAATGTTGAGTATCAAGATATATTTTCTGATCACCAAGGAATTAATAAAATTTATAAGATAAGCATGCTGAGGTGGTGCCTACTCGTCTTCAACCAATTAGAAGGCTCCAATTGCACATGTCCAAGCTTAGTTGATGAATCATGCCAAGTGTACACGTGGATTCCACATCATGTTTGTACCTAACCTATTTTCTCATTGGTTCTCAGTGGCATTGTAATATTCTTATTGGCCCACAAGGTGGTGCCTTCATGTAATTGGTCCAACATTTAATACTTGTAGATGTTACTTAGGTTAGGGCTTTGTTGGCATAATCTTGGCCCTTGATCTTGAATCGATCTTGGCCCTTCATTGTAATTGAACAACTATAAAAGGCCAAGGCCTTCTTATTTGTAACTCATTAGATTAGTTTTAGAGTAGGGGAGAAACTTTTTAAGATTGTTGCAATAATACTGCCAAATTGTTCTTAATTCATTGTTGGTCTTCATGGTGAATTGCTTGTATCAGTTTGAAGTATTGCATGGTTTCCACATTTTCTCACTTAGAGTAGGATTTACTTATGTTGATTAGAAATAGTGTTTAGTTGAATGGAAGATATTGCAGATCCATCTTTGTGAAACTTGCCCAATTCATACTACTAGCTGCTTGTTGATTGTATGTTTGCCTTGCGTGGTCAATTGGAAGTTTAATGAGATTTACTTTGATTATTGCTTGCACATTGATATGCATCCATTGGTGGTGTTAATGGAATGGTAATAGTTTGAACTAAGTCTAAACTAAGTCTAGTACAGTCACAAAGACATTCACAATTCCTTGTATTTTCGGAGTAGAATAGCTTTCTAAACTCCTTTCCCTTTGCAGTTTGTTTGGTTGGAAGTAGTTGATATCCATTGAATCAATAGCGTAAGTCCCCAAGTGATTACCAACAAATCACATCACAAAACTGAGTTAAGTCCACGATAAGAAGGAACCTTGCGGTTGTCTTAGTTGATCACACAATCATATACATTGTTTAGCATCTAAGATTCCTTATTCAAGAGGATTTGATATTTGGTGTTTCATCCAGCATGTTGAAGTGGCATAAAACTCACATCAACAAGTCTATTTTTAGAGTTAGCCAAGAGTATATAGCAAGTATCAACAACATCGATTAGAGACTAGAAAAGGGAATAGAATAACATATATAATTAACAACGATCGGGGAGTATATATCAGTATCGAAGCAAGAAAGATATAGATCGGGATTTACTAACAACAATCATATATATATATATATATATATCGCAACATGAAGAGGTGGAAAGATCTTCAAACAAGAAGTAGAAGGGAAATACAACCGCAGTTATATCCATATCAGTTTGAGTACATACAGTAGTGATTAATGGAAGTGCATACTCAGAAAGGACACTGATCAAGGAACCCACAATCTAAGGGGAACACCGAACTAATACTGCAGTCAACAAAGAGATCTTACAACAGTACAAACCCCATACAATCATGTCATAAATTCATTAATATCTTTATTGTGCTAACATTCTTACTATTAGGTAAACATTTATTGCTTATATGTAATGATAAATACTATGTTAGCTGTCATATGTTATTGCTCATAATTGTATTGCTTATGATGACAATGATGTTAAGTGTCTGATTGCTTGAAACCCACCTTGCAAGGGAAAGGGCCTGAGGTGTAAGATCAGAGTCGTGAGTGGCTAGTGAGGAGGTCGTCTTAGTAGGATCATTCCGAATTGGGACAAGAAGGCACTCACTAAGTCAAGTCACCCCTTATAGCCTCCGCTTGATTCCATAAGGTGGCAAATGTTTGTAGGGATATGAGATATGATTGGAGAAAGTAGATACAGACCACCAAGCAAGGGGGTTGTGGTATGCATTCTTCTTAGGCTTGGTTTAGAAAGGGCTTCAGGTGGACCCACCATGTCTCTTTCCCAATATGTTTTCTAATGTTGTTTGAGTAAAAAACTAGATATATGAATGTACATGTATTGCATATGTTTTTCTTCATTGTGTTTTGCAAGATTCAAATCTAGGATTGCAATATTGAGGAAAGTTTTTTTGGCGAGTCAAAACCCTAACCCTAATTTGTTGCCATTGTGATTTTAGGGAAAATTCTAGGGCAAATTAGGAAGGGGACATCACATTGTAAGGTTGGGTTTAGCATGTAAGGGCAGAACTTGAGTGTAGTCAAGGATAAGATGTTTTCTTAAGCTAAGTATCTCTTGCAGATTGTATGCCCTATCTTCAACATCCTTGGGCAGGTAGTGAGTCTTAGGATCCTGCTTGGCATATTGAGCTTATATTTTGATTAATCATAAGTTTATACAGATCACCACATTTTGTAGTGTAGTTGATTGGAATTTCATCTTTGCTCTCTATAGCAAGTGGAAATGGAGGACAAACTTATTGTAAGTGTTCTCTCTGTCATGAAATTTGAGGGATATAGTAGTTTGTCTGGAGGATAGAGAAGTCCCTTGCGTCCGTATTGGATTATCTAGATTCAAGGAGATTAATCCTTTAGCTTCAAGAATTAATTATTTTGAAATGATGGGGCTATAGGGGGTTTCCAAGACCACCAAATTGCCTACTTCCATTTCCAGCTTATTTTAATCATTGGGGATGCCAAGCACTTGTTGGTTTCAATAGCATAGATGTTAATAGATCTAATAGATGACATTAGCCCCATGAGTGGCCGCAAGCCACCTCAGGCTCCTTGCTTTGGTGTATAGGGTCAGTCAGCTTGCTTACGAGGATCTACATTACCAATTTTCTTTCAACATCTGGATTGTTCTTGTTCATGGATATTACAGGAGGAACTAGGAGGAGTTACCTAGCTTACTTGCATGATTATTTAGCCAAGCCCTTTTCTTGAGGATGTTCAGACTCTAGATTGGCCCTTTTATGGTGATTGATGAGGATGTTCACTCTACTTTTGCTTCTGACTTGCATGCATTTTAAAGCCTTGTTTTCCTTCAGCTCCCTTATTATGATTATGTCTACAGTTCTTTGAAGGGCCCCTTTTATGTAGAAAGAGGAATCAATTTGCATTCATTATTTTAGTTTTTTTTTGCCTCTGCTTTCCATTAAATATGAATTAAAAATGTGCTTTTGAAGGCCTCTCAATTTTGTTTTGGAAAAAGTGTTTTTGAAGATAATATTGATAATCCCCTTGTTTTTGCAGTCTGATACAGTTTTTGTGAGCAAATTTCTTCGTGATAATAATATTCATGCAAAGGTAAGAATTTCAATTTTTGATTTCCTTAACATAGTTGATCTTCAGGTTCCCTTAGATTTATGTGATATTGATTGGCATGCAGAGCTACCATGGTGGTTTAACTGCGAAGGATCGAAAACGCACACAGGACATGTTTTGCTCAAATAAGCTCCGAGTGGTAATGTGATGAAACCATTTTCTATTGTTGTATTTAGGAGGTATTCTTAATTAGGCTATAGTTCTTGTTTACTTATAACACAATAAATTCCAAGTTTGATTTCTGATTGGTTTTTTAAATTTTTTGTATCATGTAATATTTCCACGAGTTCTCTTAGTATAGCTGATTTTTTTTTGTTAATTTTTGCATTTATTGAAGGTGGTAGCAACTGTAGCATTTGGCATGGGACTTAACAAGAGTGACGTTGAAGCTGTATGTAATCTCTAATGCACTAGGCTTTCTCTAATTAGAATTGGCTCTGCACATTTCATCCACCTAGTGATTGATTGATGAAATATACTGTAAATTGTATAATTAAATTTTATCTGTTAGCTTCTTTTTATGTCAAATATTCCTTCTAGTCACCTAAATGCTGCTTTCCTGGACGCATGATAGTATTTGGATTTCATCTAATACAGGTTATTCACTATAGCTTGCCTGGAAGCTTGGAACACTATGTTCAGGTTGGCATTGTCCTGAAATTGGTCATTGATAGTAAAAACTATTAAATTGATATAAAGGACATTTCTACATGGTTTTGATGCAGGAAACAGGCCGTGCAGGTCGTGATGGTAGGTTGGCTTATTGCCATCTATTTTTGGAAGACACCACTTATTTCAAGATCCGGAGTCTTGCCTACAGGTGTGCCTTTTGTTCCTTTAGAAATTGAAGTTTGACTGTATAGATATCTTGGCCATCCTTTTAATTGATAACTAATAAATGGACGCGCTTGTAATTTTCCTACTGGCAGTGATGGTGCAGACGAATATGCAATAAATAAGTTCTTGTGTGAAGTATTTTCCTACATGAAGAAACCATCACGAGTTTCCTCCTTAAACATTTCAACATCATCTAGGAACTTTGATCTTAAAGAAGAGGTATATAATGCAGCTTAAGCTTTCTCCTGTCTTTAGGCAGTTGGACCCTTCCATTTATATTTGTTCTGACTGAATTTTTGATCATTCTTTTTTCTTTTATAATGACAATGTATGCGTAATTTGGATAGTTGTAATAAAGTACCCAGGACGTTAAATCTAAGGCAATGACCATGTTTAATTTGACATCATTGTAATATTCATATGGCAATGTCTTAGTACATGATCTGTCATAACTAACTTCTTGGATGGATGTCCAAAGTTTCATGTTTTCTTTATCATGAATTTAAGTGTATCTGGACATTCGTTTCTCTCTAATATAGGGAGGTCTTGAATTGTTCTGGTTTTCTACTCCAGCTAATTGTGAATAATCATGATCAGATGAGTGACCAGTACTATCAAATGTGGGGTCCATTATAGTTTTTCCTTTTTAAATTGAAAGAAATATTTTGTATTGCCACAAACATAGACCTTAGATTCTTCGAACTATAAATGTTCATGTGAATCTACTAGAATTAAATCACCAGAGGAATTCATTTGACTTTCGTAAATCAGAAATTGCTCTGATAAAAAAAACATGGAAGAGAGAAACCCATGTGTAGTCAGCATTCTGCAATAGCAAAAAAATGCCGCAAGGTTGTGGAATGACCTAAAAGTTTAGCCTTGTCAAAATTCATGGTGTTTTTACAGGTAGCAGACATGATTTAGACATTTTAATGCAACTTTAAGCAGAATGCCACCTAAGAGAAGGTATTCCTGCACGACTAGAAGATTTGAGTCATCTTTGACATTAGCTTGTTGAATTCATGACCATCATAAATAAAATTTATATTAAAAATTACAAAATTGCAAACCCAATGGTATCTGCTATTTGTGGAACTGATAGGAAATGGATAGAGGAACTGCAGTTAAATACTATGTGCTCCATTATTACTGACCTGTTTTGACAGCTTAAGTGATCAAGATTCCACTTCCTTTGCAATTGTTGCTGGCTGAGACAAATCAGGAAAATGTCATCTAGGGTCTGGAATATGCTAAGGTCACGAAAAAGAGTCTGGTAAAGCTGAGACATAGCCATGTTATCTTTGAAAATCTTTATTTTCATTCACTTGACAGGTTTAAAAGTACAAAGGAACTTGCTGTTTTAGCAAGAAAGAATCCGGTAAGACAGAAATGTTAGCTACAGTAGCTGTAACAAGCTTCAATAGACTGGAAACAGAATCATTGCAGCTGTTATATGTATCAAATCTATACCTTTGGTTGTAAAAAAGAAAATAAAGAAATGAGAAAATTGGTTAGGAGAAGCCAATGGAGTTTAAGCTTAGCTTGGAATCAAGACCGAACATTTTGTAGGTAGGAGCCTAAGTTATTGGTTCGGCTGCGGGGACGGGTGTGGGTACGTGAACCCGGTATGTGGGTGCGTGAAATTTTTCTTTTGGGGTTTGGGTGTGTATGTGTGTGTGTGTATGTGTGCGTGTGTATACCAAAGTTCCAAGACTCGGACTCGGCTCTGACTTGGCGAGAATGGCTCGACTCGTGATTCAGCAATGACTCGGCAAAATGAAAAAAAACCCTTGAAATTTAGAGATTTTTAATGATTTAAAACTTGTTTCATGCACCCGTTATTGAATAAAGCCTAAAGACACTATAACATCATTAAATAGAAGCTAATTTGATCACATACATAAACATACATCCATCACATAATTACAAACGTAAATTGTAGCTGAAGGAAATATCAAACATAGATATATAGAATTATAAATATTGTCAAATGTATATAAAATTCATGAAATCCATGACATCAAATGTTCCCAAACATATGTGTAAACAAAAACAAGTCTATAGCTCTGGCTTTGGCTCAACCTCAGCCTCGGAGTAGCCTGTATCCCTCCTATATAGGCGTCTAAGGTAGGTCCTGGATGACTGGGCAGCCATAGTTTGTGCTTGTGAGGTGCCACTCTGATCAACATCAGCTCTGCTTGATTGTGCTCTATCCTCGTCTTTTGCCATGGCCACAACCTCAGCCTCTCGATTTGCCTAGTCAACCCACTCAAGGTCCTCATCAGTGAAGACAAGATTGGTAGACTCAGTGAGCCACTTAGACTCTAGATCGATCTCCTCTAGCGTGATTGGAGAGGTGTCACTGTCCAAAATATGTCTTGTTCAAAGACAAAAGTTGTAATGAACAAAGACTAGGTCATTCAACCTCTCCGCGAAAAATCTATTATGCCTCTTCAAGTGGATGTGCTCGAACATATTCCAGTTGTGCTCACATCCTGAAGCGTTGCATGGCTGGCTCAATATACGGATGACAATTTTTTGAAGGTGTGGGACTGTAGGCCCAAAATGTTGCCACCATCGATTTGAAATAAGGAAAAGAAAAAAAAATCAGTCTCATTTCCAACTTTAAGGCTAGATTATAAAATCAAAGTGCATAAACTAAAGAATCTTAATATATATTTCTACCTGGCTGCAATTCTGTCTGAGCGTCTTTGCACATTTTGCTTGCAAAAATCACCCCTGTTGCATTATCAAATGCGTCCATCTTGTGCAGTGTAGTTGTGGTATCAATAGACATCTTTTGTACCACTGTATATAGGTCACTAAGAACCTCCTCATCCACCTTGAAATCATTGCGGAAATGCAATGCCAGATTGAGGAAATAAGCTGCTGCATGGATGGGCTTGTGAAGCTGGTTATGCCATCTCCCATCAATTATCTCCCAAATGGAGCGATACTTATCCTCAATTCCTCCATATATAGATCTAATGACCTCCTTGGCCCTATCCATGCCCTCATATATGTAGCCAATAGAGGGCTTCTCCCCATCAACAACTCGTAGGAGAACTACTAGGGGCTCAGTAACCTGCAAATATTGTTAAACAAAAACCATTAAGTCACAGCTGTGCATGCAAACTAACATTGCAAGGAATGCACCTACATGCACAGTTCCACCTGTCTTACATTTTCCAAATTTGACTCCTCAGCAATAGTTCCTGTCACTGTTAACTGAGAATTTGATGTGAGTTACTATTGAAAGGACTTCAATCAACTCATACAAAGTGGGGTGCCTACCTCTTAAAATAATAGGAACCATGTCACCCATGCTGCTTCACATGAAAGAAGACAACTCAAAGTCCTACTCCCACAAATGACATAATCAGGTGCACATATAATTTAATTACATAAGCACATTATAAACATAATATCAACATTAATAATTAAATAATCAAAGCTAGGAAATCAAAGGTTAAAACAAGAAACTTTGTACAAAATGGTAAAATGAAAAATCAGTAGTGTTACAGCATACTTTAATAATATACTCTAGATTAGATTTCTTTGTTCTCTGTTTTCCCTATCTTAGCAGTCTATATATGCCTTCCTTTGATTCCCTTGTGTCTATGCTATACTACATACTGTATCATGTAATCGTTTGTGATATTGGCACATTTATGCCAACTCCTACCTGAATGGAAAGATTTTAAAGTATGAGACAGGTGGAGGTCATGTTCCCTATAATGTTACATGTTATTAATGACTAGAATATTTGAAGCTATTGCCATATAATAATTACAACACCTCTTTTTATGTCTTTACTTTTGTTTGGCATTTAGAAATAGATTAATTAGAGAAGTGGAAAGTGGTACAAAAGTGTAGGTCAGTCTGACTGCTAAGGTTTGTTGTGCTGGGAAACTGGTATTTCATATATTTTTTACATCTGTTAGACACAACTTATCCTTTTTGACCTACATTTTGTCTTCTCGTATGCTTTTCTTTCTGTGCAGGTTATGGAGACAATATTATCATTCCTAGAGATTGAAGAGGTGCAATATTTGCACATGCTTCCCCGACTAAATGCAACTTGTTCTCTGTCTTTTCACAAGGTGTTCTTACTAGAGCAACAGAGATGTTTACACATGGATTAGTATAGAGAATTTTTTTATAATTTAGGGAAAAATGCTTACTTTTGATCCTTGAGAGATAAACATATGCCATGCATCTACCTAATGTTTAAGGTTATTGTGCATCGCTTTTTTTGTTAGGCAATGTTTGGGTCTCTGCATATTGATATCTTTGAAAGAGTTTATTTGTAGAAGCTAAACAAACCATCAAATTAAGGTTTTCGACAATGTGGTTTTGTGAACAGAGTTCGCCAAATTTACTAGCAAAGAAAAGTACGTTGATAGATGCACTTCTTAAGAGGTAACTTCTTTTCTACAATTTAGAGTGGCGCTTTAAACACGCTTCTCTCTTCATTCTTATGATTATCAATTTTTAAATATTTTCTTTTTGATTCTCAAATGATATTCCAGTTTATTCTACAATCTGTATTTCTGACTCTCCTACATTTCAAAAAAATGGTGGAATGTTCTCCAGAATCCAGTCAAAGCATGGACACTATGTCTTTGACATACCTACTTTAGCTAATGATACGGGATTAGAGGTTACTTATATATTGAAGGAACTAGAAAAGCTACAGGTAAACCCTATAAGCATAATGAGATTACTGAGTACACAATTCTTATTGAATGCATTAAGCCTTAAGTTGCACAAGTCAAATTCAGTTTGAAGCAAGAAATATTATTTTTTATTTAGAAAGGCAAGATGTTTCAGAAACATATAAGAAAAAAAAATTTAGAGCTAGACTTGATCTCTATTTTGCATATAATGTCTTATTGGTTTTCATCCTTCACTGCATTGACAGCTGCACCTTGGGCATGATAGTCACATTAAGGCAATTCAAATGTACCAGATCAATAACACATGCAATTCTTGATCTTATTCTGCCTAGGATGCATCATTTAGAGGTGCAATATTATTACTAGTTTATTGAGGATACACATTCTGCAATTTTGCTTTACTTGGTCAATTTACCGATTGATGTCGGAGGCTTTTGAAACGCAGTTAAAGAGCTCAGGAACTGAAATGCCTTAAGGAAATAGAGGTCACAGCCCTACTTGGTTTCTTCCTTTTTAGCTCTTTAATGAGTCCCTTTTAGGACCACAAAACGGAATGTGTAAGGGAAAACCTGTTGGCTAAATATTTTGCAAGTCACTAAGACTACAACTTGCAAAACGTGTATTTTAGGCAGCAGTATTGAGATTTCTCTCTCCTCTTAGCAATAGGGGAGGCTCCCTTCTTACCGCAGGTGGCTTCAAGTAGAACTGAACTGTAACACATACAGTTCACCTTGCAACAGTAATGCCGGTGACTCGATGATTGACGTAAGAACAATCAAACGAGG
>MU227378.1:2725474-2737907 GCA_018584345.1 Thuja plicata | reverse complement strand
AGCCACCTGCGGTAAGAAGGGAGCCTCCCCTATTGCTGAGAGGAGAGAGAAATCTCACATACTGCTGCCTAAAATACACGTTTTGCAAGTTGTAGTCTTAGTGACTTGCAAAATATTTAGCCAACAAAACCTTCCTTCAAATTTGAAGGGGAATTTTTATAAATAAAACTAAAAACCCTAGAGCTCTACATAACATAGAAAACCTGTCTTTTTGGTTCTTGGGTATGTGCTCAAGGATTGTCGGCATTTGTACTCGAGATGAAGAATTTTATTTCTCTTATCTTAAAAGAAAACAATCTAATCCGCTAATGAACACTCAATCTTTTTAGCTAAACACAGAATAAAAAGTTTGCGTACAACACAAATTGAATTGAATTCCGCACACTCAAATATTATGAATCAATTATGAATATTTGTAAACAAAACCACATAACCAAACTCAATAACTCCTTGAATAGAAAGCCTGCAATAACTATCAAACTGCATTTAATTCACGAGATCACAATATCACATAAAACATATTTACTTGAACAACAATTTGAGTAGCAAGCAGCTATGAAATTATTAATAAAAATTGTAATTACCTATAGCACTTTAAATTTTATAATATTTTGTATGCAATTTATTTATGATACATAAAAATCACACCACTTTAGTTCCTATGCTAAAAATAGTTTACTTGGAATCAAAGAAACCTCAAAATACAAATTATCTCATAAATAAATTGCCTTTAACAAGAAGTCTCAAGTATGAAGCCCTTAAATAGATATTCTATATAATCATCTATGAATGGCTATCTCTAAATGATATCCACAACTGAAAATAGCCAGTTTGATTGATAGACTCCTTTAAGTGACTCAGATGTGTGAGAGTGACTTCCTTGTTTTGAAACTAACAAAACCTCGAAAGAAACTTGAGACTTCTAATGACTATCAACAAATCACCACACAATCTTGGTATCTTAAACTTGATTTCTCTACTGAAAGTACACTTATAAACCCTTGTTTAAAAAACCTAGAGTCTTGAAACCTAACATCTTGCCAAAGTTGAAATCCTAATGATCCATGCTTAGTGTTTGCACCATAATTGAGCCATTAAGGATTTCATTTGATATTGTGACAATTATTTAATAAATTGCATATAAGGGAAACAATTTAATATTGTAAAATGCAATTATTGAATAATTGCATAGAAGTTAATGTTTGCCTATTACATATTTTGATATTTGTTTTAAGGAAGGGTCTTGCATGTCCTTATAAGCACCCCTATTTAATTGTGAGAATGAATTGATTAGAAGAACAATCCACTTTTGTAGTGAATCTGAGGAGAGTTAGGAGGCAAGACGAGTGGAGATCTACTTGCCACTCACCCTCTCCATGTTTGTGTGATTTGTTTGTTGTGATGTCATTATGAAGAAGCTTCTTGTGTTCTGATGCATATGGTCTTGGCTAATCTCTTATTTTGCATATAGTGTTTGCATGTTGTTGTATGGGCATGCATTTTCATGGCAGACAAACATTGGGTTTTAGGATCCTTGCCTACTTCAGGTGAGACTAGCCAATGAGGTCTGAGTTGATTCAGGAGCAAACTGGCCTATGCTTGATGAAAATTTAACCGCAAAACTCAACACACTATTAAGAAGAATGGAAAAATTAGACCTCTAATTGTATTAGATAAATCTGTTACTTGATATTTTGGAAACCCTAGGATAAAATCACCTCCACAAAATCTCCTTTGATGAAAATCAGACCATTGATCTTGAAGTAGCTCGAATGAAGAGTATGGAAATAATAAGGCTCCCAGTGTCTTATCAAACTGATTTGTATTGCCCTTGTGATGACTACAATGCTGAAAATTACCATAGGAGTAAATTGAACAAGATTCAATCTTCAACATCCTGCAATGAACAGCTGGTGCTAAACCTAACCTGCAATGGCATTTGAAAAATTACTGAAGATTCTTGTAATGGTGACCAAAGTCTTGTAGCATATGTTTGAAAGCTCCAGTTCAGTTTCCCCTACAGTGATGATGAACAACGGAACTCTAAATGCAGATCCAATTCTCGCAAACATGGAATGAACTTGCTGGTGTAGTGTCTCCTTTTCTTGGGGAGCATTAATTTTCTAGAAAATAAATTCTGACAACGATAGTGAGTTCTTGGAGCCAAGAAGAGTGCAATAGTATTTTCCGTGTGTGAATCCAGCATTCTGGGAGCACTTCACATTTCTTGGAGAAGTTCACCATCTTGGGAGAGTGCCAACTTATCATATAGACTAATATCCTATGCATTTAAGGTATTAGTGGTGTGGTTAGAAATCATATTTTGGGCTGTTTTACTATTTTCCAGAACTTTGGTGGTTGTGGGGAAAATAATTAATTAATTAAATAATTTAATATCAAAGTTGTCAAAAAAGAAATAAATAACATCTTATATTTAGTTATTTAAAAAGGTGTTTTAAGTGTGCAAATTAAATGTTGCTAGGCTAAAGGTGTTGAAAAGTGGTCATAAGGATACTATACTATTTTATGAAGGAATTTCTTTTTAAGCAACAAAAAACTAAAAAGCAAAAGGTACGTTTTTATAAGGTGAATGGTTGGAGTGAGCTCTCAGGTCTTGAGGAGGTGAAAAGTCACCCCTTATTGCTGACTTGTTTTTATCTTGCTTTGGCCTTTTGCATCTTCTTAGTTTCTTTTTTCAGCCTTTGGTATCATTTGTAGTTCTCTTGGGAGGGCTTTGGGAATATTAGTTTGTGCTTTGGTAGTTTTATGTTTTGTATTTCCTTTCCCACATTAGATGTAGGTACTTTTTGTGTTTTAGACTTTTTGAATTGATAATATCTTGCTGAGTTGTGTCTGGTTGGGGAATTTAATTCCCGGGCAAGGTAATACCTTGGGGGAACAAATCGAGCTATGTAAGGATCAATACAATGGTATTGCAATTAATAATGTATTGCAAACAACAAAACTTTCAATGGGGTGGTGTCCGGGAAGAGCAGTGATAGGGTTCTAGAATCAGCGAGGTTTGAAGTGATCGGGGATGGAGCGTTCTGTGGAAGTGGAGCAGTTGGAAAGGTGAGAAAGGTAAGTGCTCCTCCTCTGGCTCAAATGCCCTGGTTGTCGTTCCAAATGGTGATATGCTTGAGGCATTAAATAAAGAAGAGCAAATATTGAAAAATGTTGCAATTTTCTTTGTTGCTTTAGATAATAATGAACTTCCTGCACATAAGTTTCTTGATGAGTGGCTGTCTGGGGTGTAGGGAAAAAATATAGGGATTCACATCACATTTTCATGCATGATACAAAAGGGCCTTTTGTGATTTTCTTTAAAGCTCACGCTTTGCAAGAGCCTGTTCTGATTAAACAATTTTGGAATGCGGTAATGCTATCTTTAGGGCAGTAAAATGGTGTCTTGATATTTTGAATGAAGAAATCTTAGCTATCTCTGTTCGTAGATGGTGTGTTGTAAAGGATGTTCCAATACAATTGTGGCTTTTCCACCCCAGCTTCGGTGGACAAGGTGCTCCAAGTTGAGGAAACTAGAAGTACATTGCCTGAAATAAATTGCCTCTGATTTTTATAAGTATTAATGATTCTGAGCTAAATCAATATAGAATTGTTTGGTAATATTACAATAAATGCAGGAATGTAATATTTCATAAACCAAATTGGGGCCTTATACAGATGTCATATGAATGAGACCTTATATGAAACTCAGCATTACAAATCCAAATGTAAGTTTCTCTCTACAGTGCACAGACGGATATAAATTGAGAGCTTAATTAAGAACCTGGTAAGCAAACTATCCAGAGGTAATAATGGCAGGCGGTTGATAAGGCAGTCGAATATAGGTGCGTTTAGAGGGGCCTCCAACATGCTTAATATGGCCTCTCCCTGATTATGAGAGCTGCTTCAGATTGCCAGGTGATTCTGAGTTTTCCACGCTGCTTGATGTTGAACTCTATACTATATATTTTGACTTCCCTCAACTCCCCCGTCTTGCATAGATTGTATTCATTGAAGTGAACTTGAAATGATACTATGAAGTTGAGTCAGATAGGGATTCCCTCCTATCTATGAGCTCCTCTGAGGTTTGCATGTGGAGAGAAGTTTGCATTCATTTAATGCGTTTGACAAATAAACTTTTGATGCCTTCAATTGAATCCTTTTGCTCATATATAGGTGTTGGCCAAAACAGGTCGGCCCAACAAGAATTAAAGATAATATAAAATAATTAATAATGTTTCCTTATGATGCAAGTTGGCTCAAGTGTATAACTGCTAAAAAGACATAACTAACCAAGCAATTCAAGTTGGCCTAAGGGCCTTTATTAATATTTTCATCCAAAATTTTTAATTTATTATTTATTTAATGTATCAGGGCTGGCCGACCCAACCATATAAAAAGTGGACATTACAGTCCTCCCATCCCGGAGATTGCTTGTCCTCAAGCAATTCACACCCATATACCAAAACTGAATACTAGGACCCCATATCAACCTTTGAATCACTGCTCTAGCATTCCTATGAGTTACTGTAAGATAACCATCCCTCTTCCAAACTCTATCGCTGATCTTTCACCCTGGAACCGAAGAGTGTGAATGTTTCTTTGACCATCTCCATATAATCAGAGTGCATAATCACTGGACTCTCAAAATAAATCTTGAGTTCTTTTTTATGGCTCTCAATCTCAAACAAACCAGTCATCACCTCATCACAACTAATATTTTGCATTTTATTCCATGGACCAATCATTCTCATATTCTGTGAATCATCATTACACAAGGCACTATTATCCATACCTAAAGTTTAGGTTAAAGAGGAGTTCCTCTATTTTTCAGTGTGAAACTCCGCTCCTTTCTACTCCATTATCATCTCATCTTCCTTGACCTCCCCTTGTGCTCCTGCATTCTTCTCCACTTCAGCTACTGCAAATTTTTCTCCCCTGTTCTCATTTGTTGTATGTTGTCATAAAGCTCTCTTTCCCTTAGTTTAACCCAATCCAAATTTCTCAAGATTCAAATAATCATAAAAAACAAAAATAGATCTAATTTGATCAAAACTAAATATTCTTCAAAGATTTTGATGGCTTCAAATGTGTACCTTTTTGGATCCCACCATTCTAATCCAAAATTCCCCTTGTAGGGTTGCTCCCCATAACTTCTTATATGTCACACATTCATTTGAAGCTCAGAATAGTCAATAAAGGACAAATCATGTAATGTCTCGGATGCTGATCGAGGATGCACACGAGCCACTGTTGTCCAAACGACCCTTAGGCACAACGTACAGTCAAGAGATTGTCATACGACTCTTCTTCCCAACACCGCACAGCCCGTACGGTCCACTCCTTGGCGTACGGTCAGGGACTATGTTTGGCCACCGCAACCCTCCTTGTACGACGTACGATAGATTTGTCTCCACCACCGTACGATGATGTCACTGTCCGGACTCCATTTCTTTTCTACGTATGGCAGGCACCGTACGGTTACTGCATAAGTCATAGGTACTATGCACGGAATGTTTCGTACGGTAAAATTTCCTCCTTTGTTATTACGGTTGCGAATATATTTGTGAAGATATTTGTCAGAGAATCAAGAAATATTATAGATATCAATCATTGGACATCCTGTAGCAACATGAAGACCGACAAAGGATGATGCAAATAGATGTCATGTCTTGTCAGACACTTAGTTATGAAATTTGTAATTGACAGATTACATGTAGATTGTAAACAAGATGTCTCATGTAATCATGCTGTGAGTACATTAGGTCCTACAACATTGAATAAGTCAAAGTTAGTTATGGATAAGCTTTGAATAGGTAAAAGTTAGTTAGAGATAAGGATTGAATAAATCAAAGTGGTTAAGGGTTCCCCTTTCTTCTCCACTCTCCACTCTTCCTATATAAAGGAGGGAGCTCATTGTAAATATTCATCTTCTGTTGTTTGCAAGTAAACTATAGACAAAACTCTTGAGTTCTGAAGACTTTGTGTTTAATTGTAAAAGAGTTAAGCATTTGAATAAAGGAATAGAGATTGACAGACTTTGTGTTGTTGTCTTGACCATTAATGGATGTATTCTTATGTTGCATTCATTGATCCCTGTTCAAATTAAATAGTTATCTTGTTTATATCATTGGAGCACCTTTAATCCAAGTTTTCTGAAAACTTTGTGCTTCAGAAGATCGGGATTACTAAGAGAGTAGTGGCTGTAAGCCTGTAACATTTCAAAGCTGAAGACTTTGGGTTTTAGTGTTGGAATCTTAGATCAATTAGAGGATGTTCAAGGGAAGACTTTGAGCTTTCTTGTACATCCGAAATTAGAGTAATTATTTGAAGTAAGGATAAGAGACTTTGAGCTCTTATATTATTTCATATTTAGATAAAACAAACTACTGTCTCAAAGGATTGTTCTTAAGTCATTCCTTGAGCCACCGGTATTACTGTAGCTTGGAGAACTGTGTGTGATACAGTTCAATTTTACTTGAAGCCACCTGCAGTAAGAAGTGAGTCTCCCCTATTGCTGAGAGGAGAGAGCAATCTCACATACTGCTATCTAAAAGAAATATTTTGCCAAGTTATAGTCTTAGTGACTCGCAAAATATTTAGCCAACAATATAGGCGTTTGCCCAAATAGGTCGGCCCAACAAGAATTAAAGATAATCATATAAAGCATGTCAACCTCCAAGATAATACAAAATAATTAATAATGTTTCCTTATGATGCAAGTTAGCTCAAGTGTATAACTTTTCCAAAGACATAACCGACCAATTAAAGCAAGTCGGGCAAAGGGCCTTTATTAATATTTTTATCTAATAATTTTAATTAATTATTTATTTAATGTTTCAAGGCTGGCCGACCCAACCATATAAAAAGTGGACATTACAGTCCTCCCATTCCGGAGATTTCTTAACCTGCAAATTGACCTTCTGGGAGGCCTAAAGTCATTCTTCCTCTACAAAAAAGAAGGGCACCAAAAAACAAACTACCCTAGCTTTAAGCAAAGGCCTTTGAGAAATCCAACATTTAGCCCTAACAACAATATGGAAACCCTCGTTGAAACTTGCCATGCCTATTTCAGAGGATTGTCCTCCAGTTAGTATAAATGCAAGGGAGAGTTCAATGGGCAAAAACCATGAGTCTGATGTTCAAAAGAATACAAATGATACAAATATGCCAAAGTTACTCAAATTGTGCCTAATCCTTTGCCCAATACCAATACTGGACAGCCAATGAATGCCCAAGCATTGGCATTGGACATGATTAGAGGTAAGGTGAGTGAAGCCAAAAAGAAGAAGCTACAAGACTTGCTAGACTAGGCAGAATCAAAGGAGGTTCACAACCATTACCTAATAAGCTAAGATACCGATCTTGGTTCTGATTTAGAATCGGGTTCGGATTCCGATTCCTTGATTCGGTGAATTTTTTTTTTTGGGTGGGTTCTGGTACCGCGGATATATATAGATATTTTAAATGTGTGTGCGTGCGCGCGTGCGTCTATTCATAGACTCACACATGTAACATGTTCAATGTTCATTCATCATTGGTTCAAAACTTCAAACATATAATAATGGGTGACAATGGGCAAAACACAAACAATAGAGATTTTCATCTAGAGAAAATTTAAATGGGTGAACAACTCCAAGTTGGGTATGCTACCCATATCCCATTTGCTAATCAGTGACATACCTGGAGATTTGCCATATTGGTCTTAATGGATCTGTACATTAACCCTACAACCTCCTCTATCTCACCTCGCTTCTATATGCCTTGAGAAACCTAAACATTTTCTATCCTTCTTTGAAAACCACATAAGAGTGTCTACTAAGCCAACCAAATTGAGCCAAAGACTCCTCAATTGCCTTAAATCCTTCTGTGGCCTCTTAGCAAGGGAAGGTAAGTACTTTCTTGGCATGCTGTTTCCCATCAGGAGTCACCTGACTGTCTGCCAAAATCCTGTGTGGGCAAGCCAAATGATGTCTCAACCATAACAAGCACTGGCAATACACCGACAATTGCCTTCCATAGGAACAAACCATTGCATCTTCTAGGCAAAGAAATTCCAACAATGCACAGATCAGGTGACACCCTAACTGACACAGTCAAGATTGAGAAAATAAATGTGGCTAAAAAAATGTCAAAGCCGTCAAACAACTGCTTTTTAAGATGTCAAATTGTCACTTCTCATAATCATCTGCCTTAACAACTTCTAGCTATTTCTTTTTGCCTCACATGCCATTATGATCTTCTGGGGCATTGCCAAGAGGCCTATAAAGCTGTTTTCCAGTCCTACATTTTCTATCCATCCCTTTTGGCACTCACAACATTTCTCCAATAATGATTCCAACACAAAAAAATTTGCTAAAATGACCTGCACATAATGAGTAACAACTCCTTAAGAGGCCCCATGCCATTTAGAGTGTAAGCATAACACCTGCAGCGACTTACTGGAGACCTGCAGCATGTTTCTGAAAACAAAATGGCATGTGGGGCCCATTTTTGGGCACCCATAGCCTTGGATTCTTGTGATTTCCGACCAGGCATCCGGATTCCTACAGGGAATCCAGATGCCTAGCCGGAATCCGGGCAGAATCAGGATCAAGCTCGCACCGGAATCAGGATCCGGGGCTAAACTGAAGGATCTGGTAACTTAACTAATAAGGGTTCCATAGATAAAGATGTGTCAAATCCCTCTCTTAACAACTCTCCAATATCAAGTGAGGATGAAATAAAGAAAGGGGTTGATTAACTTTTTTTAGATAATCCGCTTTTTGAGATGAATGCATATATATCTTTTGCTAACCCGCTTTTTGAGATGGATGCATATATATCTTTTGATAACCGCTTTTTGAGATGGATGCATATATATCTTTTGATAACCCGCTTTTTGAGATGGATGATGAGATATCTCTTGATTCAAATTTTATAGCTAGTAATAATATAAGAGTGGTGCAACAAAAGCTACCTTCCTCACAAGAAGTATCAAGGATTGGGAATCACAAAATCCCAATATTGATATGGGATCCTGGTGAAAATTACAAATATGAGATAGGTGCTACCCTGGATACTACATGTGGTTTCTAGTTTGTTGTAGTTTTCAGATCAATAACTAATGGCAAGCAATTTGATCATCTTCATTATAGCTTATGTATGAAAGCATTGATGCTAGCAAAGGTTTAAGGCAAGGCTTTTGTCATAATGAAAAGTACCTTGAGATTGTGAAAAAGGAAAAAGTACTACCTGTAGCAAAGGACACTTATATCCTTTTTCTTAAAGTTGTCTTCACATAAGAATACAGAACCCAAGTATTTCATTACAACTTCTATTTCAAGAACAAAGGGCTGCTCTCTATTCAAGAGTTGCAGTTCAATAGTTAAGACCACAATAATTCTCTGACAACAGCACTAAATCTGAAATTTCATACTTGTATGTACAATAAATGAACAAGATCCTAGCAAACAAGACAACTGAAATCCCTGCTGAATGTGTGGATGGCTGCCAATTGCTGATAGCATTTGAGGCCTGCTGTTAGCCTTTGTAATGATGATCAAATAATGAACAATTTACTTCTTCTTTGTCAATAAACTATGAAGTAAAGCATGACAATGTTTTAATCCAAATGCCTATATGCATCGAGGCATTCTTGAATCTTTTGTTTTTGCAACATCATTTCAAATACTGTTGGGCATATGGCTACCTCTTTGCTGAATGTTTTCTGAGTGTTTTTAAACATTGAACAAACTATTTAAAAGCAGGTGTGAATGGGCAGAATTTCCATTTTTCTTTTTTGATTCTTTTAGCTTTTTGATACCTCAGTACAAAGATGTGCAGTTGGGAATAAAATGATTGTTTGCACACCTGAATTTCCTTTATGATTGCATGCTGTATGTTTCACTCTTTTCCCTTGGTGTTTGAACTTTGAAATTTGATCTGATCTCTGAATGTTCCTAGGCATGTGCCTAAAGGCCTTCTGGTCAACTTTGTGTTCTATGAACTCTTGTCCAAAACCTCTTAAAGTGCATTCCTCAGGGTATTTTGGACATTTAAAATAGTTCCAAACTAGCTTTGGTAGCCCTGCCAGGCACATGCTTAGCAACAAAATGGGACTTATTTTTGCATTTTAAACTTTTGTGGCACCATGAAACAAAATGGATATTTTTTGATACTTCAAATGTTTTTGGCCAATAGTAATTCATAAGTTATGTTGCACGTCAGGGGTTACTTTGGCCAATTTTTGATCGCCTAGTATAAACTGCCAGCACGTGGTCAACATGCTTGTTGTTTAACTAGAGAACAACTCTTTATGTAAACAACTGACATGTTGACTGCAATGTGCTGGCCTTTTAAGCCTTTCCTTTTGACTTTTTGAGTGCTCTAGAGGTTTGTTCTGTCAACTTTCATGCGTTAGAGATTTTTGGCTTGCCTCTGACACAAGCTCTAATTTTTTGATGTAGGATCATCTGCTCCCTAGACAATTTTGCATCACCCAGAAAATTTTTAATTTCTTTTGAGTTTTGGTTTGTTTTGATTGTTTGAAGCATAGAAACATAAATTGTTTGGGAAATAAAACAGAAAACCAGAGTAGGATTTTTTGAAAAAATCAGGAAAAAATCAGATTTACAAAAAAAGTGAAAATTGAAGAAGAAAAACAGTCAATAACTACTTTTCGTTAAATCAAAAGACATTTCCATAGCATAGATGATAAAGGACTTATATAAATGATTCAAAGCACTTGCACAACCTCCTAATACATTTTTAACTTGGAGGACTCAAATTTTTAACATTGATTTTGTTTGTATAAATTTCAATCAAGCTATGATTTGATGTAGCACCAAAATATGATGCGGGCTTTCTATTTTTCAAAGTCAGAATGAAGCTTAATTCGGAAAATATTGTCAATTAAAGAAAATCTTCATGTTCATATAAGTAGAATTCATTTTCTAGAATTCTCTCAAGTTCCTTTTATTATATATACTCAACAAAAAATTATATACAAATTTGGCATGATGTACACACGTGAAGTGAATCAAGTGATATATACACATGTATATACCAAAACAACTTTATATATGTTGAACTTATAGACTGAATTGCATGAATTATTTAATTTAATTTTGAGTAGAGTTTTAAATATTCAGCGATTTGATTAATCGTAAGAACTTATACGTCATAATTGACAAGCCTAAAATGATTATTGTAGGGTTCTTTGTTTTCTCCAAAATAAATAAGGCAAAACTTTGTTACCTTGCTCTTTTAGATCATATTGCAACAAATAAATAAGGCAGCTTTGTTACGGTCTTCTTTTGTTTCATATTGCAACAATTTAAATATTTGAAATTTATACAAACAAAATCAATGTTAAAAAATAAATAGTATCAATCAAGCTATACAACATATTCAATGTAGAAAGAGAGAAAATTTTTGTTTGTAATCGCCTATCTCCCATGCTACTTCCCAATTCTGCAACACTTCGGGACTTTGCAACACTTTCGACCCAACTTTCCTAGCCACGTCTTCAGTGTCGCGCGTCAATTTCATAGTTTCTTGCATTTTTTTGCCAATTAACCATCGCTTTTTGCCAATTAAGTGCTTAATAAATCGCAAAACCTGCATTGAAAGTCATTGACCAAAAAATCTCAATTTTTTGGAGAATTAAGTGCTGCACATAGTGACTCTTAATTAATCGTGTATAATTGTGATTTTTTGCCGTTTTCAAGCTTCTATGCTATTAATATATATTAATAGTCAATAATAATTTAAAATTTGGAAGTACTTTATAATATTAATCTAAGATACGGGTTCGCCCCTTCACCCCCCCGGACTAGGATAAATTCGAAGTGGTCCGAGTTGCCTGTGGTTCCGGTCTGGGTCCGGTCCACAGGGACCAAGTTCGAACCACCTAGCAATCAGTTCGGACCCAAGCGAACTTGCTGGAAAACGGTGAACTTGGAATGAACTATGCCGAATTTTTGCCAGCGGAAGGAGTTAAGACATTTTTTTGGCAAAATTTTTGACATCGCCGAACTTGGGCCCGCTGAAAAATAACTCTCGCCCTAGACCCCGGAAGGGGCGCTGCCCCTTGACCCCGTCTTGGGGCCGTTGCCCCCAAACCCCCATTTAATAATTTGGGGTGGAAACTGCGCCAATAAAAGTGGGGAAAAATTAACCTTCGAGTCTTATTAGGCTCCATATAGAAGATGATGATGATGAAGAAGAAGAATATCAATAAATTATTAATCCATTAGTTGAACTTCAAACACTGATACTTGAATTGATGTTTTGATTTAATTTTAATGTTTTGAATCTTTGATGTTGAACTTGAATTTGAAGTATATGATGGTATGATCATGGATTCATGATTCATGATGCTATGATTACAAATTTACAAGTGCTTTTATTGTTTAAATGTTTACTTTCTATGATACTATGTGACATT
>MU227378.1:2665040-2719676 GCA_018584345.1 Thuja plicata | reverse complement strand
GGGCAGATCTAAGGCATTGACTAGCTGATCCAAGGACAGATCAAAGTGCAGATCATTTGCATCTTGAAGGCATAGTCAAAGTCTGATTTCCGGGTACTTTCCTTCCTCCCTTGTGATTTCTTATATCGTATCCTGTGATTAGTTTTGATAGATCTCTATAGTTTGAATATTCCTTGTTAAAATCTGAAAAATATTAACAGCAAGTGCAGATAGGAGTGTCAAGGTTAAGGTTTTGTTGGGTCAAGTTGTAGTGGTTTGAGGTAAAATTCCTAAGTGCTTTAATATTTTGGTTAGTCAAATAGTCCAAAATACACTATAATGACATATTTTATACTTAGGAGCTTCATAATCCCTATAAAAATTGATTTTCCATACTTAAAATATGTAAAAACCTTATGAAAATCAAATTTTCCTTATAAAAATGCACTTTGTCCCGATGGAAATAGAATTTCCACTCCAAAAGCACAAAATCCTTATGGAAATAGAATTTCCACTTGAAAAATCATGAAAGTCCCTATAGGGGTCGTTTTTCCACTCACGAGGAGAGATTTGCAATGAAAAAACTAAGTGTTGGGCCAATTTGTCCCTATGAGGGTCGATTTCCCCCCTAGACATGAATGTAAGAGTCCCTATGCACATCAATTTTCCTCTGGACTCTATACTTAGAATATTTTTGAGCTACGAAGTCAGGAAAGTCCTTATGGATGAAGAATCTCCACTTGTCCTCGTGCATTTGAAATTTCCCCTAGTCCCTATGAGGGTCGTTTTTCCCTTGGAGGCCATTTTGGTTGAATGAAAATGTGAAGTGTTGGGATTATGGAGGTCCCTATGGGGGTCGTTTTTCCCCCTTGGACAAGGAAGATGAGTGAAATATTATCCTCATGAGGATCGAATTTCCCCTTTAGGGGATGAATTAAGGAAACGTGACAAATGAAGACTATCCTCATGAAGATCGATTTTCCCTTAGAATACATACTTGAAGATATGAAATGAAATTTAATGAAATACAAGGGAAATTTATTAAAATGCAACATACACGAGTTTCAAGGTGATATTTTTTAATCTCACATTGGCTGTGTGGGTGTGAGTTCAACCAAAATCTTCTTTAACAGAGCACCTACAGCAGCAAATATAATACAATAAGGAAGTCGACTTGAGATTGGGAGTCAAAGCAAGAATCCAAGAGAAGGGAGAAGTTGCTAAGTCTGAAGGCAGTGAAGCTAAAGCCATCTCAAAATCGATCAGCACTAGGAATGGAGGTCTAAAGTTGCAGAGGTCATCCATGAGAATCACTGTCAACAAGAGAAGAAGTCCGGACTCCAAATACAACCAAAAGAACATTGGCAATGATGCAAAAGGGGGTTTGAATACTAAAAAATCTGAAAACTACCAAGGTGCTGTGATTTTGCAAGAAGAAAATCAAGGACCATAAATCCAAGTGATAGGGGTGCTTGGAGGATAAAATCTGATTGGCACAAAATCTGAGACAATTCCCAAGGGTTCCTAACAACTGTAAGTTACTATTTTCAGACTTAGGTCTGAAAACTCCCTAGGTAGTTCGATCATTGCAGGCTGTTTGAAAGGCAAAATCAGGGTTCAAAGACCAAATTCAAGTGATCAAAAGGTTGGGAGTGCATTAGTCTTCAGACTTAGGTCTGAAACTTTCATAGGAAGTTCGATTTTCTCAAAAAATCATAGAAAATTCTCAAGTTGTTTAATCAGATCAGAGATAATTGCCGAGTGTTAGGGGATCATTCTTGCACAAAATCGCTGAGTGTTGAGGGCAAAATAATCGAAGAAAGGTGTGTTTCAGGCTTAGTCTTCAGAAAATCAGAATTGTGTCTTGAAGGAAAAGGGTTTGTTTCTTACTTTTAACTCATAAGATGCCTTCATACTCTTATTAAAACTTATGGTCATTAATTGGATTGCATTGGTCATATAGAAATGACTGATTTGAAAGACATTTTCAGACATGTTACAGGGCAGTCCTCAGAAAAATCAAAACTGAGGCATTAATGGTGAAAATACCTAGTTGCAGACTTAGTCTTCAGTTCAGAAAAATCAGAACTGATGCATCTGAACTGAGGCATTTCACGATTTTGAAGTCATAGCAGTCTGATTATACCTAGTTGCAGACTTAGTCCTCAGACTTAGTTTTCAGACTCAGTCCTTGAAATTTTTAAACTTCATGGCTTCAAAGTTTTGATTTTCCTTGTAAGTTTGAGGCATTTAAGGATCAATTTGTACATTATTGCATTGTCCTCGGACATTCTTCTTAGCACTTGAATTCCAAGTTTCATTTGCTCCTTGTATTTGATCCATTAAGCTATACTGATTTCAAGCTTTGAACAAGGACGTGGTAGAGAACAAAGGGATAGCAACAAGGAAGGTCCTGATAAGGAAGTTATCAAAAGGATTCTATCTTGAGTCCTTGGTTATCTTCCAAGTGGAAGAAGGTCATGGACACTAACATGGAACACTTGAACATGAGAAGAATGAAACAAAGGACATTTGGGACAAAGGGTCATTTACCTTCTCCTATGGAAGTCAACATAATGAGTGACATTTACCATGTAGCTGGATTCCCATCTGCCATTCAGTGTAATGAGCTCTTGGTGGAATGTGCAAGGCATCATGATATAGAATCCAAGACAATTAAATCAAAAGAGAAGGTGTTTGCATTCCTAGGAGAAGAGGCACTGAGAGATAACTTCGGAATTCCCTATTATTCAAGGATGCAAGTAAGGAATAAGGAAGAGGCACAATCCTTGTGTGAGAAGAAGCTTGAAGCCTGCATGGACATCATCAATAAGGGTTGGGTTAACAAACCAAGGAGACATCATTCCAAGTTACCCAAGAAGCTTGTAAGTGAAGATTTCAAAGATAAGTACAGTGATATGATTTTCATGTTAAGTAGGATCATGGGAACACCCCAAGGAGCTATGTTCGAGAGGTGGATGTTTTACTTCATAGAGGAGGTGTCAACAGGAATAGTGATGATCATTGGGCCAAGATGATTAGTGATAACTTGGACACCCAATTAAGGAACTTGGAAAAAACAAGGGCATTCTATATGAGTTCCTACGCAATCTATCTGTTGGCAAGGAATATCAAGTATCTAGGTCTCATATGCAGGAGCATGGTAGGAAATGATAAGGGATAATTCAAAGTGTATGTCTGTCATCCTGAGCTCCAACTTCATGAAAGAGCAAGTTATAGAAAAGTTAATGATGCTTTCGCCATGAACATCACACAATCACTGCAAGGTGGATTGCATAGGAGATTATCCAAGGAGGCTATGAATTGATTGAGAAATATGGATATTGGTACATTAAGTTGCCCACTTTCACTTAACAAGGATACAAGGATTCACCAGAACCTTACAAACTTCCAAAATATCCTATGGATAAGATGGTCTTGCTGGAGGTAGTAAGACAATTGTTAGAATTTGATTACATATAGAAGGAGAAACATAGACAGGGTATGCCTTCCTCTATCATGTTGGGGAAAATGTTTGAAACATGTCCTTCACTATAGGCAATAGAGACAGTTAATATAGAGTTGCATTTTCATTAGCTTGCTTGCTATAAGGCAAGTAAGGAGTTTGATCCATTCTAGAAAATCCAGACCTATTAGGGAAATAGATACACACCCAAGATAGACATAGAGGACTATTGGATGAATTTAGTGGATGAATATGCAATAAGGAGAAAGATGTGGTCCAAGATGTTAGTGGATTTCATGAGGAAGTGTAGTATTTTCCCTATTCTTGATCAAGTCAAAGATGATGGGAATCATATTCACCCCCATTATGAGTATGAAGAAAGCAAGCCAATCCATCCACCTAATTCGTCACAGGTAAATGAGCTTATAGAATTGGACATCTTGATTAGGGAGGTGGTTGGTAGATGGAGAGCATGGGTAGACAAGCAGATAAACAAATTAAGGAAGCAAGATATTACCTTCACATATGGAAGGATTCGAAATGATGAATCTTCCTCAAGGGGTGATGAGAGGACAATTAACACTTCAGGTTTGAACAATAATGATGAAGGACAACCCTCAAGGAAAAGGGATAGTGTGGTTGAGACATCACAAGCAACAATTGAGACGACTTCTAGTAAGGGATCCAGGAGTAAAAGGCACAAGTCTACCACGTCTACTTCCACTACTAGTTCTTCATCAATAACGTAAGTAGAGATGCATGATAAGGAGCAAAGTTCCGATCAAGGTTGGGATACAGAGATTCTACCTCAAGAGGATCAAGGAAGAGCTTCAATATTACAATCAATATGGCAAGGGAGAGAGATATTACCAACATCTCCTATTGTACAGTTGGTAGTTGATTTGAGAGATGATATGAGTCAGCCTAGTCTCAACACACAGGAGGTTGATGATGAGATCATTTCAGCTTTGAAAGGACTTAATGAGGATGAGTAGTTGGATTATGGCATGGATTTGTCCACAGTTCTTGATTGGCCAAGAGAGAGCATAAAGAAAAAGAGAAGAGTGGAGAAAGTACTCCCAATGGATGACATTGACACATTCTTGAACAAGATTGGCAAGGCAAAGGAACCTAAACAGGCAAAGAAATTCCATAAGATTACTAGAGATGCATCGGGATCTTGCACTTTGCACATGGCTATCCCAGCGGATGATAAGGAAAGGGATGAAATCATTCCAATTGATTATCACATCACATCATTCGATATTGGGCAATCCACTAAAAAGCAAGAGTACAGATGTAATTGAAGAAAGACTGGATAAGTTGGAAAGAAAGAAAGAAATGCTAGAATTGGACAATATGAAGATGAAGTACATACACATGCATATGAATCCAACGAGGCAAGAAAGCGTTGCACTTGTTCCATATGTCCCCACTTCTCAAGAGTTGCATGATACTTATGAAGTAATAACTAAGTTGCTCGTTCAGGTTCGAAGAACCGGTTCGCCGATATGACAAATTTTTTAAAAGGGGTTTGGGTTTGTTAGTACAAAAACATGTAAAATTTATATATATATATATATATATATATATAGATACATACATTTTTATGCAACCTAGAAGCATGAGTTAAGATTAGAATGTCACGTAGTATCATAAAAATATTTAAACAACAAAAACACCATAAACTTGTAATCATAGCATCATGAATCATGATCATACCATCATAGCATCATATACTTCAAGTTCAACATCAAAGATTCAAAATATTAAAATGTCAAGTGATAAATCATAACATCAAGTTCAAGTATCATTGTTTCAAGTTCAACTAATGGATTAAAAATTTATTGATATTCTTCTTCTTCATCATCTTCTTCTTCTAATTCTTATTCTTCTTCTTCTTCTACATTGCAATTGGTTGATTTCGAAATAGAGCTAAGGCCAATGGGATCAGTTGCACCAATAACATTAGTGGCGTCAAAATCTTCAAATTCATCAAGTGCAAGTTGAGAAGTGGAAGCGTCCAAGTCCGCAAGCTTTGCATTTATATCCCACCTCTTCGTCTCCCCTTTGTATTCTTTATTCTTGTGTGAGACGAGACGCAAGTTGCAATGCACATATACCAAGTTCTCTGCTCTTTTTGATTGAAACCTATTGCACTTTATTGAGTGGATGAAAGAATATGTGCTCCAGTTTCTTCCTGATGCAGATGAAGTAGCAACCTATGAAGACAAGACAAAGTAAACAATTAAAATGAAATTATTAATCTTATAAAATAAAAATTATTAGCAATTTATGAAGACAAAGTAAACTAATTTTTTTAAAATAAAACTTACTCGTGATATAATTTTGATTGCAAGGGGCTGCAACATTTGGAATCTTTGGCCGTAGAGGTACCACCAACTATGAGCATCCTTCTTGAACCGATGACGAAGAGCATCATTACTTAGACCTCTTGTATTCACAAACTCTACGAACTCATCCGTAATCAAATCTCGCATATCATCATTGGGAAAGAGTCTTTCAAATGCTGCCTTGTACCCGTCAGACACTTCTAAATCTCTATATGGTGGCAGCCTTCTTGGTAGATCAATATATTGGGTGTTATAATATTTGGGCATCAATGCATAGGCAAGCAAATGTAGAGGAGTGGTCATTTTGTTGCATCGTTTTACAACAATTGCTTGCAATCGTTTGAAGGTCTCCTTGGGATCTTGCTCTTTTTCATTTACAATTTGGTTGATCTTCTCAAGCATTGAGTCTATGCCATCATAGACCTCTCCAAGCCAAGGCCTATCCATGTCAGTGTACCGAAATACGCTCATAATGGGCTTGGTGAACTTAAGGAGATACTCCACATGTTCCCACCATGAATCATCCAATTTCCTTTGCTTTATTTTGGTTGCCCTCACATTGTTGCTTTGCCTCCATATAGACCAATTATTGCTGATTACCATATTGCAAAGTGCCACTTTCACTTGCACCAGTCGTCTCAAGACGATTAAGTTTGATGCAAAATGGGTCTCAGGCTTCAGCAACCTATAACGAAAATTAGAGCAAAAAAATAAAACTATTAGAGATATACTTTAAAATAGAATACACATTACACAATCAAATTAAGAAAATCAGAAATTGTAAAATACTAATTTTATTTTTTAAAATTAAATTACTTCAAGTTCAAGTTCACTTACCTTCAATAGCTCCAAATGTGAGAATAATCTGAAAATTCCTTGAGTCCTGTGGTGGTTTGTGACAAACATTTGGATGTCCTCAGCCTCTTCATACACCTGTTTGATCCACCCAATTTTGTTCCCAATCTTTTGTAGCATAAGATTGACAGAATGGACTGCACAAGGTGTCCAAAAGATATGCTGATATCGCTCTTCAACCAACAAACCAACAACTCTACAATTCTTTGCATTGTCTGTTATGACTTGGACAACGTTTGTAGCTCCCACTTGTTCAATGGCAGAGATGAGAATATCAACAATAAATGGCCCATCTTTTACTTGCCCCTCACAATCCATGGATTTCAAAAACATTGCCCTTTAGGGGACACCACCATAACATTGATCAAGGGATGATTTCTTGCATCTTTCCACCCATCTGAAACAATTGATACCCTTGTCTCAATCCATGAAATCCCTTATGGGCTTCAAAGCATCATCAATCCCCTTGACCTCTCTATCCAACAAGGTGGTCCGTACTCTCATAACTGGGGCCCTTATACCCTCTTGGAGCTTCATTGGCAATTTTCAACATCTTCTAGTATGGGGAGCGAAAAACACTAAAAGGCAACCCATTTGCATAGAAGCATGTCTTGCCACATCAATGTCGGCGATTTCCTGACTTTCATTTTGAAATGCAGTTTCCAGTGGTCCCTTTCTTTTGTGTGTAATGGGTGCTTCAGTTTCAGTATCAGGGTCAACTGAAGTAGTAGAAAAAGGGTGGTCTTCTATCTCAATATTTGTAAAGGGGGGTTGCATTCCCTTTGTTTTTCTAATTTTAATGCCAATGGTTGTATTTTGTCTACGTGCTTCTCTCTCTTCTGCTTCGTGCTCCGTAATATATCTTAATACTTTCATTTGGTATAGGCGCACCTTTTTTTCCAAGGCATTTTGTGAGTCCTCTCCCAAGGAATTCACACAAATGGCCTACCACCCAATAATATGAACTATTCCTTTCTACATCACAACCTTGACATTTCCAACGGAATGCACCACCTCGTGGAAGGGGTCTTACAATATCAACATACTTCCACAAAGGAGAATCAGAATGGGGTTTTATTCTTTGTTCACTATTGCTTATAGAGGAAGAGGTAGATGCCATTATAGTTCCTTTTCCAATGGCAAGAAATTTTATACATATTCAATATAAAAACAAGAAAATGAAAAACTCTGAAAAAAGTAGATCTTATGGACAATGGAAGAGAAATGAAAAAAAAAAAACTTAAACAAAAACAAAATCACATGGAAAAAGAACTCACCTTTTCCACTCATTGTAAGCTTGCAAAGGTGTAGGAATGAGGCACAACCACTTGAAGAAGATTCGCAAATCAATCTTCCAACTCCTTGCACAACCAAAATTTTTCTCAACCACCTACTTGCACCTGCTCAAGAGAAAATAACCTATATGCACATCACAAATGAAAGTTAGAAGCCAACATAAGCCTTTAGAATCCACTTTTTAGGGTTGTGGATGTCCAAAAATAATTAAATTTGCAACAAAAATCAAGTTGGCCACTGACTTTGACCGTCCGCGGGACCAAGTTTGCCGGTGGTTCGATCGTGGTTCGCTGTTTTCCATCCTGGTCCGCCTGGGTTCGAACTGGGCGTGGTCTAGTTCGATCCACCCCCCTGTGGGCTGGACCCTGTTCGGACCCATAGGCGGACCAATCCAGAACCACAGACTAGTTCGTACCGTGGCTGGTCTAGGGGCCCTTAGGGGCGAACTGGACATCCTAGAGTAATAAGAAACACTTATTAGGAGGTAAGGAAATGGGTTAATGGTATCAGGAAACAAGCTGAGGATTTGATTATTAGGATGGTCCAAGTATATGGGAGGACTACATTGTTGATGGATAAGGTCCAAGAATTGGATGAGACATGGAAAGAATTTCAGCGAATTGGAGGCAAGATGATTTCTCGTCTTAAGGCATTAAAGAGTGTCCTTGTATTAGTTTTGATTCAAGGAGTAATGGAGAGAGGAAATGCATATGACTTTGGTCATTGGTATTGCTCCTTGTCCACGAGAAGGTCTACATTTGAGCATGCACAGATTGATTGTCTTGATATTGAGGGTCTTTTCTTTGAGATACGTTCGAAGGTCCTTGTCGCAATCAAGGAATTACTTGGCCTTGACATTGATGCTTCCAGTGAGTTGGACTTGGAGAAGTGAAAAGAAGAGATGAAATCAGTTTACTTCAGAGATATGGAAGAGTCAGTTGGATGGTTTGCTCTCCCTTATGATTCTCATTAATGATCTCTAGAAGCATACTTCAGATTGGGACAACATGCTTGATATCTGCATGGTAAGGTTAGAGGTAATTGAACTACAACATAATAGCCTACCCAGTATTGCCATGGATGAACTTGGTGCAATTATGGTTAAGTTCATTGAATTTGCTAGAAAGGAGAAAGAAAAGAGGGTGTATCTCTTGGGTTATGAGTGGTACGATGGCTAGGCATCTTCCTTTTTTCTTATTGGTCCTCATGCCATTGAATTTTCTCATTGGCTCATTTTCTGGTGCTTTATTCTCATTGGCTATGTATTTAATGATTGTAGCAACCCTAATTAGGGTTTTCTCTGAGTAAATCTAGGCCATTGATTATGATTTAATTTTGGTCGTTCACTGTGATTGGGGCTCCTTATAAACCTCACTCCTCTCATTTGTAAGAGAGATTGTTGGAGAATTGTTGCAAACATACTGTCAAATTTGCTTTATATTCATTGTTGTGTTGTGCATGGTGAATACTTGTAGTCTTTTGGAGTATTTATCTTCATTCCTCATTTAGAATATATTTGATTTTAAGTATTTAGTTAGAATTTACTGTGAGTAGATTAGTTGGATAAAAACAATTGTGAATGCATCTTTGTTTGACTTGCTTATATAGACCAAACCACTAGTTGCTTACTGATTGTAAGTCTTGCCTTGCGTGGTCAAATGACATTATAATGAACTTAACTTCAATTCTTACTTGTACATTGGTATGCATTCATTGATGGTATTAATGTAATGGTAGTGATTTGAACATCTTTCGAACACACCTTAAAAGATTTCACTAGGTGGGTGGAGTTGATGACAAGATTGCATCTAGTAGAGTCCAAGGTTATTTACTATTTCTTTCATCCTAGAGTAGAAGTAGGAGTAGGTTAGACTCATAGGTTTAATTTCATTGCATTTTGTAAGTTGGAAGTTGGAATATTTTCATTGCACATTGTGAAGCCATATCATTCAAAGTCAAATTGACGAAGTCCTAGTGAACTAGTGCAAGTCCCCTCGTGATACCAAGATATCACATCATAACAATTGAGTTGAATCCACCATTTGAAGGAACCTTTGAGTCACCTCTATGATCTTTTCATGCAATCTTTAGCATACGTGGTGTCTTTATTCAAGAGAGGATACAATATTTGGTGTTTCATCTTGAAGCATTTAGTGTTTCATCCTACATGTTGTAGTCGCATAAAACTCACATTGACACTACCCCTCAGCCCAAAGCTTGGCCTCATGTCTGTTTGAAATGCCAGGATATGTTTTGGTAAAATGACAAGTCTTTATGGGTTATTAGAGAAAAACTGAGGCAAGAAAATAGAATACGATAGATTTCCATGATTGTAAATGTTGTACACTCAAATAGATAGCTAGACATACAAACAACGTCCAAGGAAGCTTCTAGAGAAAGAAATCTTTTAAGAGAATAAAGATGTTGGTTGAAGTATTTAGAACATTTAAGAATATATGGAGACTGTGTGACTATAAAACATTTTATTAGATTATACTAACCCATGTGATCATATTCAATATAGTAGAATGGCAGACTGACACATTTACAAAGGCTTTATGAGGATGCTTGTAGAGGAAGGAACCTTCTAGGAGAATTGAGATGCATGCAAAAATATTCAAAACATTTATGAAGGTATAAGAAGTCTATGTGACTTAGTAAAACATTTAATAGGTTGCACTAGCCCATGTGACTATCATATACAATACCTTGGCCCCATGCTGCTATATTTAATAAAATATAGTAGTCCGCATGGATGTCTCATCCATTCTTCTCACCTTAGAAGAAGTTCATGATCAAAACCATAGATGCAATACTCGTGGATAAATTGGCGATTTTTTAACTTATTGCGAAAAAATGGAGGTGACAAGTAATCACCACATTTACTCGCTGAAACTTCTTGCCTAGAAGTTCCAAAAAATTGCCGATTTTTTTGCAACTTATTGCTGATTTCTTGTCGAGTCTGTGTCTATTTCTCGATTGCAGTCATATAATAGGTTTTGACATGAAAAATAGGTCATTTTGTATTTTGTGAATTCTATTTTGCTGCCCAAGCCAGAAAAAACCTTCCAAGGTATTGCAAAGTGATTTGCAAGGATTTAGGTTGATAAATTAGCGATTTTTTAACTTATCGTGAAAAAATGGAGGTGACGAGTAATCATCACATTTACTCGCCAAAACTTCTTGCCTAGAAGTTCCAAAAAAATCACCGATTTTTTTGCAACTTATCGCTGATTTCTCAACGAGTCCATGTCTATTTCTTGACTGCAGTCATATAATAGGTTTTGACATGAAAAAAAGGTCATTTTGTATTTTGTGAATTCTATTTTGCTGCCCAAGCCAAAAAAAACCTTCCAAGGTATTGCAAGGATTTATGTCAATTTTGGGAGAAAAATGCTTAAAAAATGAAGAATCCAAAGGTGATGCAAGAGGGAAAATGTACTTGGCCGCAGGCGCGCTGCCCCTTGACTCCATCCTGTGTCGAAATAGGGAGTGCGCTCTGGGTGCTGCCCCAGGACACTACAAGGGCCATTGCCTTGTGATCCCATTGGGGGCTGCTGCTCGCAGACCCCTGCTTTCAAATTTAAAAACATAAGAGATTGATGGGGAAATCACGTCGAATTAAGTTGATGTTTTTATGCCCAATTTACTGAGTTTCCCCTTGTCCCCGACGAGTGGTGGAACATTGTTTTATCTCCTTTTTGTTGCATATGGGTTTGTAGAAACTCAATAATGACATTTCCTAAGTACTCTAAAT
This sequence comes from Thuja plicata, assembly GCA_018584345.1. Classification (NCBI taxonomy): domain Eukaryota; kingdom Viridiplantae; phylum Streptophyta; class Pinopsida; order Cupressales; family Cupressaceae; genus Thuja; species Thuja plicata. The sequence continues at coordinate 2,707,969 of MU227378.1, read as the reverse complement.
TGCTTTAGAGTCTAATGAACAAGATTTAACACCATTTTTTCCAAGATGGAGGTTGAGCCACATCTAGTTGTGTTGAGCAAGGAGGCACAACCATAGTGGACTCCTAGGACTAGACAATCTACCTCTCCCCTAGTTTTTACTATCGCTGGGAAGAGGAAGACACAAACTGCTTTGATGTTGTATTTACTTATAGTTTTACAAAGACAATTTTCTATTTTAATTTTTCTTTAAACTATCAGGCTACCAGCCATCCACATTCCACATGAGGATGCCATTTTGTACCCAATTTGCATTTAAATATATCTAGACTCAGCTTGTTTCTTTTGTTTACTCATTTATTGACTCATTAGATGCATCTCTCATTGAAGTTTGCAAAAAAAATGTATTTCTAATTAATTTTAAGCAATTTTTTAAGTTGTCGAGTTTTTGCCAAGAAGTTGCTTTGTTATCACTAAGTTTTTGCCCCTTTTTTTTGGGCCTTGGCGAGAAGTTTCCGAGTATGAGTATTTCAACTATGATCAGAACCATGGTTGAAAAACTTGGTACTCTTGAGTCAAAATGCCAGTCGAGTTACTAGCCCACAAAACTCGCGAATGAGTTTTGGAAAACTCGCGGTGAATTTTTCCTCTAAAACTTGCGAGTAAATGCAAAATTGTGAGTTTTGTATTAAAAACTCAATCCAAATTCATATAATTTATATTTTCTTGCTCGCAATTAAAAAAATGCAATTTTCATTTGTGGTAAAGGTTTCAAAGGCCTTAATTTGGGTGCTGCCCCTCGACCCCATCTCCCAAATCCCCATTAGTTAGTGGAATCTATCTAATAAAAAACTTGATTACAATGAAGGTGTAATGAGGAACTGGGATAATAACTCTCGAGTGTGCCTACTTAGATGTCATTGCACAACTTGCCAAAAATCTTTTTAGATGAGGCAACTCTACATATGCCATGGCTAGTGGAAGTGGCATTATAACTCATCTAGAGTTGAACTTGTTTTTTCGCCTATGGTATGTATTAAATTCTAATTTTGATGTATATACGATGGAAATTAGTAATATGCTCAACAAATTTAGTCATATATGTGTTTTTGAAGAATATTATGTATATAAAATGTTTGATAAAATTGGCAAGTTATTGCTGAGTTTTCCCTGAGTCCTAAGTTTTTAAATTTTTTGGGCTTGCTGAGTTATTGCCGAGTCCAACTTTTTCAACTATGATCAGAACCACATTGTAACTGCTTAGACGATTTGTTTGATAGTCAAATATTTGAGTTTGGAGTGCATGTAAACTACAAACAATGGCAATGAAAACCCAAAATGGAAAGGATCCAAGTGTTGACTGGGATGCGTTAGAATATAAAGTACGAAAAATATCTCGGGGAATGAGAAACTGGGTCAATGCCAAAAGGATTCTCATATGAAGATTCAAGGTCAAGAAATTTACAATTCACAGGGAAGAAAATATCAACGCTGCAATGATAGTGTTGTAGTCATTAAATGATCCATATCACGAGTCTCCATCATAGAAGTCAGTGAATTGCATGTTGTTGGTTTCCTTACTACTTAAGAGTAAAGCTTATGATAGGAATTGAAGATGAAAGTATGCCAACATTGAAGAAGTGAAAATTCTATTTTGGAGTTGTGAGGAAGCTTACTTAGGATCAAGACATATTATCCATGGATTAAGGGGGGTAACCAATTTGGTGTTAGTAATCGATTTGAATTTTTTTAACTAAGCAGAGGAAGAGGGGGTTGTAGTTGGAGAATAAGGCTTGGTAACAAGTAGAATCCATTGTATGACAGTTATGGTCTCCAAAATGATATCTTCACCACATGTGTATGGTATACATTTGAGAAGTGCAGGATGCTTTGTTTTTAAGATGCAGAGAATCTTGTTAAGTGTTGTACCCATATGATTTTGTTTTACATTATTGATTATTCAGCCAATATATAACTTTGTAGAAGTCATTGCAAAAGAAACAACCATTTATTTTAATAGCGGATTTACAAAGATTTACAATAGTTTTTCAGCAGTTCTGAGCATTTAAAGGCCAATACACCAACATACATCAGCTATTGCAGCAGATCTGATATAACTTCAAACACAGCGGGGAGGATTGCTTGTAAGTCGCAAAAGGAAGGACATTGTAGGGTTTCAACATCAACAGAACTTTCATCAATTTATAGTTGTTTTTAAGAAGTGCAGAGTTCTCAAAATGCAATGAAGGAACAGGTCTAAAACTGAAAAACGGGAAATATGCGGGAATGTTGATCAGCACATCTTCCTTAACAGGATCAGATTTTGGACATTGAAAAGGTGTAAGTTAGTTTCAGAGTGTGCACCATGATGAATTGTTGATAAGTTCATGTGACAAAAGTTGCAGGTCATATTGCATCAACTGCACCTTAACGAAAGCCAACATTGGTTCATTATCAAAACACGTGAGAACATTCAATGGCAGATGCCATACAAGGGAAAGGAAAATTTTTGGTTTGAAATTAAAATTGCACGCAACACTATGAATTGTGCAGCACAGTGAGGGAAGAACAGAGTTTGTATTTAAAAAAGATTGCAGCACCCTGTTGAAGCATGTGCCATATAATGCAAGAGTAGGTTTTGACTGTTAAAAATGTACAGGCAATGGCAGGATGCATATCCTATAATGGAGATACCAGTTTTATAAAGAAAACTTTGCAAGTATATGTTCTGGTGCACACCCTCTTATGAGAATGCAGAGAATTTCAATACTCACAAACAAAACAGTGCTTATCAGGCACCTGACCATGAATGTAGAAACAGGTTTTCAAAATTTTGAAATTAGCAAATGCACACAAGAGCATGGATCATTTCATGAGATAGTAGTATGGCACACACCTTCTCGACGACATATAGAGTCAAGTGAAAAGTTGCACCTACATTATCAGAGGCACACTTGTATGAGAGGAGGCTGATATCTGTTAAGCCAAAATTGCACAAGTATACTATTGAATGCACTGTGGGAAGTTTAAATGTTTAACAAAAAATCCGAAGGTGCATGCCCATTATCAAACGCACTTCATAAAGTGGGAGGCAAAGTTTAAAAAATATTTAAGTGTGCACTGGTTAACAGAGGCAACTGCCTAGAAATATTAAATTCAGTTAAAAATAAGCAATTCAAAGGCACAAAAGAATTGTATGTATAGGTGACCAAGGGCTGGAAATAGCAGTAATATGACCTTCATCTTCATTGTGTGCAAACAAGCTTTTCTTAGCTTAGAAGTGTTTGTTTGCTTTTTATAATGTTTCATGTAAGTTGTATAAACTACTACAAATAAATGCTACTTGCACTTAGGAAAGATTCAATAGAATTTGTTATTCCTATTTTGTTGCTCAAATTGCTATTGAAATGGTCTCTATGTAATGTGTTTTTCTAAGTTGAATATCGCTTAAAAATTATAGGAATCTTTGCATTGCAATAGGTGTTAAGTTGATTGTTGTAGGTTCAATGCAGTTACTGTGTTTAGCTCATAATGTCTAAAGTGTATGTAGATGGAGTGAATTGAAGTGTTTTTATTGTTAACTTCAGGCCTTGTAGTGTAGTTCTTAGTGAAGTGGGTCTAACAGCTTTGTATGCCATTCCCTTATGATTTACCACAATCTTTTATTTGTTTAAATCAATCTTAGCTTTATGTGTACTTACATTGTTGACTCTCCACCTTTATACGAACAACTAAAGCGTGGTAGTTGTTATTCGGTATCTTTCAATAGGAAATCGTAAAGCCTCTCTCTTAAGTAGAAGCACATGCAAGCTTTTTACCCTAGGTGAAAATCTAAAAATACACTTCTAATTCTATTTACTATACATGAACAATCCTAGCAATTACACCTATACAAATCGTAAAGAAAAAGTACAAATTGTTCAGATTAGAGTTTTAGGTTAGTTATAGATTTCAAGGGAGCTTCTCCTTCAACTTTGAAGAATGGTTCTACTACATATTTGTTTTATTTTCAGTCAAATTGAAAGGTTTGAATCAAAATGCTAGCATAAATATAGGAACAAAGTAGAATTATAAATTTTCTTGATAGGAAATGAAAATGACAAACTTTGATGTGTAGGTAGAACCAAGTTGCTAGATTAATCCATTGGTGAGGTGTCATAAATGCTGGATATGGCTCGTATATGTTGTATGTTTTACATCCCTTACAAATTAAATATTTTTTGGGTCATTGCGGCTGGTTTTTCAATTCTTTTTTCTAATATTTTATTGTATTGTAATAACACAATGTGAATTCCTATATAGACGTGCATATAAATACTTGAACATTGATTAGGGTTTAAGAACAAGTGCAATATATCATATTGTATTTTGAATGCTTGAGTTTTCAGACAATCTTACGAGGGTTCTATCAATGGGGCCTTGTATCAACAAAGACTAAATACAAAGTCATAGAGATGCATAAAAGAACTAAAACTAAATGTAGTATGCTTACAAAGAGAGATAAATTATTATTTTTTCTATGATATTAAAGAATTTCAAATTTCAATTCCAATAAAAATTATAAATTATAAATCATAAATTTCATCTACAACTAAATTTCAAAAAAGTCTGCCACTATTGTGTGGGTGTTGCAGAAGTGTATGGTATAGGTGTAGTGTCGTCAATAGGGGCCTCAATAGGTGCCCCATACATAGTGATATGATCAAGCTATGGAATTGTGAGGGATTCGTCCCTGATCGATCACCGACCTTGACTTTTACCTCCTAATATGTTGCCAAATTTGTTTCCCATTCTGGTGCCTCTCTCTTCAAATCAAGTAACTTAGCATCAATTAACAATGGATCTGCATCAATATTATCAAGTGTAATGTCCCCTTTTTAGCTCACCATGGCTGGTGGTTTGGATTAGCCTATCAGTGGCCCTTGTAGGCTAAGTCAGTTGGTTAGAGGGTCCCGGTTGGCAGTTCAGTGGGCCAATTCCCTTCCGGAGGTCAGAGTTGTTCAGGATTGCTCTTCGTTTGGGTCAGTTTGGTACACTTACTATTTATAGTAAGTCATTTATCCAACATTTTTATATTTGGTAGGGCACCTGGACCGACCTCAATTGTAGTGTTGACCCTGTTGTCCTCAAATTTGTATTCGCAAAATTGGACAACCCTACGGAAAATGGTTTAAGAACCCCATTTTCAAATTTCAAATCATTTCGATAAAGTTTGAATATAGTTTTTAATGAATTCCTAATGTGAAGGTGGACTTTTTAAAGTCCTGTTACATATCTCATTGAAGCTATAAATGGTGGGGATTCTTAAACCACTTACATGTCTTTTCATCCATTTGCATATGAATTTTCATTCTTAAAATGCGTCATTGAGTCTTCAAGTCTTTGCATATAAGAGCTTGGTGGCGATTTTTTGCAAGAATGCATATGTTTTCAACTCATCAAAAACATATGTATATGCACTTGCGAACCGCGTTTTAACTCCTTATATTGCTACATTTCTTTTTAAATATTCTAATGTTGGCAATTTTGAAGATCATTGCATGGAATACACATGTAATCATGTATCTGAAGCCCGTGATTGACAATTTTGAGTATAGGCGGCATTTTTGTGGAGGCTTTACATGTGTTTTTAAAGTTTTTTCATGACTTGTAACATTTTCTGTATTGCCCGTCATCGGCTATATACAAGGAAAACGACGTTTAAATATGTAAGTCGTGTTATGAAGCCCGTGTCTAAGTCAAATGTCTTGTGAATGGATTTAAAAAAAAAACCCGTCGCTACCTCAATGCAGCGTTTTAACATGCTTTTGTCTTGCAAAGCCCGTCATTGTTAATTATCAAGACAAGGTGGCGATTTTGTGTGCTAAAACATTCTTCAAAGCCTGTCATCGATTTTAAATGGGGCATTTCATGACCTTTTAATATATATGCAGCTCCATTATAAAAACCCGTCGCTGCTTTTCTTATTCATTTTTAGACTTGCATCATGGTTGTTAAAGCTCGTCTAGGGCATTGAAGTCAAACTTTTTCTTGCAGTCGCATCTAAGAAACGCGTATGCATTACTCCCCATTATTTGTGCCTCCAAATTCGCGTTTTCTTCTTGGACTGAGATCACAATTATTCTAAGAGTTTTTCAGTTATGTTTGATTTAGGAGTCTATCGCCTCTTTATATCTGTAGATTTCAAGCACTATTTGCAAGCGATTTTTGATCCATTTCTTGTGTTTAGAGGCGTTTTTGGAGTCTCATTGGTTGTAGGAATTTAATCATTGAAGGCCATTGCAATCGTGTATAATGGACTTCATTATATCAGACTTTGCGCATTCAGTATATTCAGTGATATTTCTGGAAATAATTTCTCTGCATGGTTGGTGGTTGCACCATCTTTTTTGTGCCTTGGTGGAATCTGGATAAGTTTGGATCTCTTCATGAGATTATGCACGAGAGCTGGATTCTTGAGACTGGGTGCTAGAAGTGGCCCTTGGTTTTTTTTTGAGATAAGACATGGAGGAATCAAATATTAGAACTTGAATAACAAATCTTCCCCAAGCATACTATTCCTATTAAAGGTGTAGAGATAAAGAAGAATGTTCAAATCAAGATGTAGATAATGGTGTAAGATTGTTAAAGGTTTTCAATGAAAATGGCTCAATGAAGGAGAGCCAAAGACGAGAGACACAATCAGTTTAGAGAAATTGGTTGTAGAATTTGATTGATTAAAAATGATATCCATCTTTTTCATCACAGCTTTCTCTATATGTGTAAATTTAGAAAAAAAGGTTCTTTAACAAAGATGCAGGTTGCTCCTCCAAGTTGAGATATCATGAAGCCTTCAAAGATTTGTGTTGAAGTTTCTACATTTTGAGTTCCTCGCCTCAGCTATGTAGAGAGAACTTTCCCTAAAGAATTAGTACTTCCCCTCATGTAGCAAATTTGTGTTGCAGCTAAATGATCTTCCCAAAATTTGGTTTCTAAATCCCAACATGTACTCGGGTTTCTAAATCCTTATTACGGCCAACTTAGCAGAAGTATACCACATGATGGGGCCTACAAGGAGGTGAAAAACTGATGACGACATAGAATGCTTTCAAGACTGATTTCAAGCAGGCGATTGGTTGATGCCATCAATACAGAACAATCAAGGATGTAGATTCATATTTCCAGTTCGAGACACTTTCATCAAACTTGGACACTTCACTCATAGAGCATCCTGTAGCAGCATGAAGACCGACAAAGGATGATGTAATAGATGTCGTGTCTTGTCAGACACTTGAAAAATTTCATCATGTATATGTAATTTGTGTTTGTAATTTGTATTTGACAAATTACATGTAATGTAAAAGTAAGATGTAATTGCATGTGATAGTATCACATGCAAAGCTGTTCCATGTAATCAGGTTGCAAGTACATTAGGTCCTGCAACATTGAATAATTCAAAGTTAGTTAGTTAGGGATAAGCATTGAATAAGTCAAAGTGGTTAAGGGTTTCCCCTTTCCTCTCCACTTTCCTCTCCTCTTTTTCTTATATAATGGAGTGAGACCTATTGTAATTTTTCATCTTTTGTTGTGTGCAAGAAAACTATATGCAAATCTCTTGTATTCTGAAAACTTTGAGTTTCATTGTGCAAAGCTGAGCAATTGAATAAAGGAACAGGGATTAACAAACTGTGTTGTTTATCTTGAAAATTGATAAATGTATTCTTATGTTGCATTAGCTAATCCTTTTTCAAATCGATAGTTGTCTTGTGTGGATCATTGGAGCATTTTCATTCGAGTTTCTGAAGACTTTGTGCTTCAAAAATCAGGATTAATATGAATAGTAGTGGCTGCAACAACTCGAAGCTGAAGACTTTGAGCTTTAGTAACAAAATTTTATTAAAGTAGAGGGTATTCTGTGAAAGACTTTGTGCTCTCTCGTTTATTCTGATTTTTAGGATAATCATCTGAAGTAGATATAGGAGACTTTGTGCTCTTATATTTGTTTCAATTTTAGTTAAAGTAGACTGCTGTCTTAAGCATTGTTCTTACGTCAATTCTTAAGCCACCAGTATTACCGTAGCAAGAGGAACTGTTTGTAGTACAGTTCAATTTTAATTGAAACCACCTGCGGTAAGAAGGGAGCCTCCCCTATTAATGAGAGGAGAAAGAAATTTCACATACTGCTGCCTAAAGTAAAAATTTTGCCAAGTTGTAGTCTTAGTGACTTGCACAATTTTTAGCCAACAAACCCTTGGCATCTTTGTTGATAAGGTATTTAGGGATTTGCTAATTATAGCAATTTAGGGGCTGATAGAGGTGGACCCTTACTATTTTTAGTAAGGCAGTCAGATGTGTAGTGGATGTAGTGGTTGACTCCCTGGTTCCGATGAAACTAAAGAATAATGAGTTCATGGAGCTATGTTGTTTTAATTATTAATAAAGTAATACTTTATTAATAATTATTCATTTATGACACATTATAAAATAAAGTTATATTTGCACTTTATGACTTGAGGGTTCTTTAGTCGTTAAAAGGGGGCCATCTTATAATTAGTTGTTGAGGCACTAAAACCAAGGAGATTATGAATTAATAACTAAGTTGAAGCTTATTATAAAGTAATGCCTAGTGCATTAAATGGTTATTTAATAAAGTTTGATTTTGGCACCTAAGTTATGGAGGGAAATATAATTAGATATTTTATTTCAAATACATCAAAAACAAGTGCAACAAAAGCTAAGTATTTTATAAGCCATGAGAAGTGTATTGAAGAAGCCATGATCAATTTCTTCTTGTGAATTATAAAAAAACTGATAGAGGAGAAAACCGAACCATTCTATGACATTGTTATTTGTTGATTTTGGGAAGAGAGTTGTGCAAGGGTTTGCAACTGTATTTGGCTTGAGAAATTGTGAATTTATCTAGTTATTGGCACTTTGAATTGGTGAGATATCCAGTGAAATTGTGCAATGGTGATGGCTTTATATTAGAAGCCATGATTGCACTTTCAAGTGAAAGAATTGGGGTTTGATTGAAGGAATTAGCGTTTAACTTCTCAGTTTCATTCAGGAATTGATGCAAGGGGCATAAGATCATCAAATAATACAGAACACAACCTGTAATAGCAACATTAATAATTTTTAAAGGTAGCCATATGTAATAAGCAGCCGCGCGAGCCAATGTTAGAGGCATGGGTTGATTCAGAGGCAAGTTAAGGGTTTTTTGTGCATTAATAGACATCAGTATTTGGCGCCAAGGTTTACAATTATTTCAGAATACACTTGCGATACTTTTTGGGGTCTTAATTGCAAGCTCCGATCTTATCTAGGTTTTTGAAATTTGCAATAAATTAATTGCTCAGTTGCATTTTAGTTTTCGGAATTTAATAAATCTTTCTCCATGCATTGTATATACCTATAAATCAATGAGAAGTCATCATAGTTCAATGCACTGGAAAATTGTTTCAGAATTACTTTAATGCAAAGTTATTGTCTTGCTTGACAAAACTTTATAAAAATTCAAAGAATGACATGTTTATTTAAAAGATCGGTCATATATATCATTTGCATAGAAAATAAGTTGTCTGGCTGAGTTAGAACCATTGGGGTTCTTACAGTGGTATCAGAGTGGTTTCTTGCCTTCATATTGGGGGTTTGGAATTTTTTTATATTGGTCCTACAGATGACATGTGAGTGATCAACACTCTTGCAGTTGTTTCAGTCATGGAAATAATTAGGAGATTAATTAGACAGGGAAATCAAATGAAGGTTACAACTTACACCATTGGTTGTAATGAGTGACAAAATGAATGCAGTGCTTAGCATGTTTGAGGAATATAACACTTTTCCTCAAAATGTTAAGAAAGATTTATCTTTGTACCATTTAATGGACTTTCATCCAAAGCTATGCGGTATGTATGGTTCAACAAAGAAGCAATATCACAGGATACCTCGTGACTTATTTGCAAGAAGAGTTGGTTGACATAGTGGCAAGCAAATGGTGTCTGGTAATAGGTCCCAAGATATGCACCTTGGAAGAAGTGTGTGAAGATATTGTCATACCACCAACTTCTACCTTACCAGATGAGCGGTCTGTTGAGGTACCTAGTAGCATGCCCTTGGATGTTGATGTGTGCACTGATAATAACACACATGTTGTTTTTGGTTATGAGGTGAGTGATGTAGATATAACGTCATATTACAGTACAGATCAACACAATGGCGAGGTTCACTTTGTGAACAATCCTTTGTTTGAGATGGATATAGCATTGCCATATGACAATCCGCTTTTGAGGTTGATGCTGATCACTCACCTGAGTTGGGCTTGGCACAATTTTCACCATTTGCAGACACAGTTCAACTTCCCATAGTAGTAGTTGGTGATGTTCCTATGTCCACGGATTATGGTTGTGAGCAGGTAGATGATGTGGCCACATTTATCACAGTTACAAATGTAGTTGATACAGTAGGTATGAGTGCATCTATTGAGAGCAGCGAAGAACCACATGTTGCATCGAGTTTTCCTATGCTTACATCCACTGCAGGTGTTGTTGGTGATGAGTTAGATGACAAAGGTTCTATTCAGAGCTATGACCGTCAACGCTTGACCGAGGTGGGAGCTTTTTGTCGTGACTACATAGGGAGGAGTACTCATCACTACCTTTTTGATCCACACAGAGGATTTGATGGTGCATCAGTGTGGATTAGCTACGAGGTTGTACCATCCTTTGTGGGATGAATATTTGCCATTTGCAGTAGATGAGATCAGTGGCTGTAAGTTGGATTACTTGCAGAGTCAGCACATCCATGGGAGCCCAACAAAGTATGGAGATAGTGGTCGTGTTATAGACACTTTCGAGTCTTCTTATCTCCATAGTACGGGTGGATGCGACTTCAGGGTGTTTTGGGGCCTGAGTGATGACATGTTTGACATTGTGTATTTGATAGGCCCTAGGGAATTGCTTCATGACTTTGGGCATGGTGGAGTTGAGTTCAAAGTTGAGCAACAAAAGTCTAAGGATGCTCTTCTTGGCAAGCTTCTATTCAGAGTTTGGGATCCTTCCAGTGCATCGGGATTTCAGACATAGCTCACTGAGGACTTTTTAGGAGTTTACACAGTGAGGAGTGCCTATAGCTTTCCTTTTGATCCTCCTGGGCATGACCCCTTTCAGATGCACAATTTAGTTGGGCATGGGTTGAACAATGTGTATGACAACTCACTTTGCGTAGTTTTGGGAAGCAAGCCATGTCAGCCTTCTGAGTTGGTTCCCTATGAGATATTCGCCCCTATGACATCTATACTCGGATTCGATTAAGTTTGGCAGGTTCTGTCAGTTGTACTCGTGATGATGTTCCAGGAGCTAGTTGGTGATCATATGGACATTACACAGTTCTACTCTTGGGATCCGGGTGGACTGGAGTGTTATTTGTTTCTGAGATTGTTTGGGGACAAGCAATTTCAGGAAGGGCGGATTGTAATGTCCCCTTTTTAGCTCACCATGGTCGGTGGTTTGGATTAGCTTATCAGTGGCCCTCGTAGGCTAAGTCGGTTGGTTAGAGGGTCCCTTTTGGTAGTTCAGTGGGCCAATTCCCTTTTGGAGGTTAGAGGTGTTCAGGATTGCTCTTCGTTTGGGTCAGTTTGGTAAACTATCTATTTATAGTAAGTCATTTACCTGACATTTCTATATTTGGCAGGGCACCTAGACCGACTTCAGTTGCAGTGATGACCCTTGGCATCTTTGTTGATCAGGTATTCAGGAATTTGCTAATTATAGCAAATCAGGGGTTGATAGAGGTGGACCCTTACTATTTTTAGTAAGGTAGTCAGATATGAAGTGGTTGACTCCCTGGTTCAAATGGAATTGAAGAATAATGAGTATTCATGGAGTTATGTTGCTTTAATTATTAATAAAGTAATATTTTATTAATAATTATTCATTTATGACACATTATAAAATAAGGTTATATTTGCACTTTATAACTTAGGGGTCTGTTGTCCTCAATTTTGCATTCACAAAATTGAACAACCCTACGCAATTCACAAGCGATTGATAGCATTTATCTCTAAGGAGGTCGATGTTCTGGAAGATGTTTGTTCGATGGAATCAGTCATCCCTTGGTTCTTTTCGAATTTTACTTCTTGCAAAACATTTAGTCTTTTGGTCTTTCTTTCGTTTTTCCTTGTTTTTGTGTTTAGCTTTTGTTTCTTTATTGTCGTAGTTTTGTAGCCTTCGCAATTCCGCTCGTTTTGAGCTATCTTAGGTGTCGATTGGAGTTGTCTAGCTTAGGTTAAAGAGGTTTTTAGCATCCCGCAGGTGGGGTTTTTCTGATAGATTGCACGTCTTGTTTAAAAATCCTTAAAAGTGGACTTTTTCTTGTTAATTGCACGAAGTAAAAATCTTAATTATATGTAGAGTGGATTTAAAATCCCACTTCAAAATTTCACAACATTCTGAGAAGTTTTACATATAGTTTTTAATGATGGTGGACTTTTTAAACCTGTCTGCATATCATATCATTAAAATATAAGGTTGCATTTAAAAGATTATAGTTAAGTGGGTTTTTTATTTAAATTTGCATATCATCACCAATGCAGATTACATTTAAAATCTCATTGTTCATGCAATTTAAGATGCAAGGTGGGCTTTTTAGAAGTTAAAACATATGCAACATCTTTTAAAAAAAAAACGTCATAAGCTTGTAAGCCAGGTGGTGGCGATTTTTATAGAGATTGCATATATTTCAGAAGTTACTACATATGCAAATCGTTTCTAAAAGCACGTCATTCTCTTTTTATAAAGACCATGATTTTTTTTAACTAAAGGCAAATGGTGGCGATTTTTCCTTTTAAAGCATATGTAAATCATTTTTAAAAACCCGTGGCTAAGGAAGGCATGTCTTGGGCACTGTTTTTATGGCAGTTTGCATATGTTTCGAGTGCTTTAATATATGTAAACGCTTTGGAAAAAGCCATTATGCATCCCGAGCGTTCACTTTTTGCATAGCAAAGCATATGCAAAGTCTTCTTTAAAAACCCGTAACTCCTCTTTGAAACCCGTGGCATGGCTTAAAGCCCATATGGCGTTGTTTTTTTAGAGGATTGCATATATGATTCACAGCTAAGACATATGTAGTCGCTCTATGAAAACCCGTCATCAATGAACAAAAGCTTTGAGTGCTGTTTTTCTGTCTTTTAACATGTGTTTCGAAAGGGAGTGTTGTCCTATTCTTATGCGCAAGACAACGTTTTCTCCTCTTTGTAAAGCCATGATGGATTTTTGTTTCCACTTTGCATAAAAACGTGATTTTTAACTCCATAGAAGGCTCTGTTTTGGGAAGAAAAGCCCGTCTAGGGCATAGCAAGGGAAAAACGGTTTTGAATGCCATCAATTTGTTGCGTTTTTTGCTCCTATTTGCTTGGGATTTTGGTAACTCTCCCTCTTGTCTTCAAAACGTTTTTCTCCATGCTTTTAATTTCGAAATGCATTCTCATGTATAAAGTGCTGTTTTTCTTCTACATTGCATGTAGATTTTGAATACAGTTAGGGCACGTTTTTTATTTTTTCATTTTCAAAGATTGTTGCTACTTTTAAGCAATTCGAAAATGCATGAGAAGACATTTGTCACATCTCTTGACGACTCATGGAAATGCATTGATTTTGGGAGAAGAATTAATGAAACTCTTTTCTATAAAGCTTCAAGACTTGTGATCATTTCTAAATCCGAAAATCATTTGGATTTATTTCAGAATTGCTCCAAATTTTGAAGGCTTGCTATTCTTGGCATTTCTCAAGGGAAGGTAAGATGTTTGTGCAATTTCTTTCTTTTTCTTGTTTGTTTTAGTTTTTTTTTTTAAATTTTAAATCTCTTCATGAATGTGAATCTTTCATTTCACTTTCAGATTTACATGTTCTTGTCTTTCCATTTCCATCTTCTTCCATTTTTTCCAAGTTGCACATGAGGGTGTCATTTATCCTCATATGCAGTCAGGATTAAATACCCCGTTCTTGATGGTGACTTTCCAAAATGAATGAGAAGAGACCAAGTGCTGCCCCATATGCAAGATGCAACAAAAAGCCCACCTTTTCATATTCTCATGTGGAAAAGACAAGTGTGAAACTTCCAATATGCCATGTAGCCAAAAAGCCCACTTTTTGACTTTTTCTCAATATGCATTTGTCTCCAAAAGTCCACCACGCATATGGCATATCCATCCATGAAAAAAAAACACCTTCCCAGTCTCCTTGTTTAAAATTCAGACTTGCTGTCCGCATATGTGCAGTGTTCCAGAAAAACCTCGTTTTTCATCTTTCTTCCACTCACTTGTAAGAGGCATTAATTTTGTTTTTCCCCTCAAGTGTTGCAAGTTCATGTCGCAATTTTGTGTTGCAAGTGATATGAAAGTTCTTCCAAAAGTTGCAATGCTCTTCCTAAAGCTTCGAATTATTCAATCATGATGATAATTTCAAATTGTGGAAACCTTATTGCAAAAAGAAAATTCTACTCTACATGGATGAGTTCTTCCCATATTGGTAATGGCTTTTCCAAGTCTTTCCCAAAATTCAGCTGCAGTCATGGGTACATTAAAAAATCATTTGAAAATGGGTTTCTAAGACCGTTTACAAGTGCATGTTCTTCCTCTCAAAAGTTGCAGATGTAATTCCAAGAAAATACTTCCCATATTGTTGCAAATGAAAGAAGTGATCTTCAAAAGTCAGCATATGTTTTTCTTCCCAACATATGATTAAATTTCAAAAACTGGATTACAAATTCCACGGCTGCAGGAGCAGATGAGGCAAGAGCAACCACACGATGGAGCCAGACAAGGAGGTGGAAAGTGTGAAACGATTGCGGGCATAGAATGCTTTCAAGACTGAAAAAGAGGGACACAAAGTTGCTTCCTAGCAATCGCCACTATGATGCAGAACAATCAAGGATGCAGGTTCATTTTCCGGTTCGAGATGCTTTCACCAAACCAGAACACATCAACCATGGGGCAGCCTGAAGTAGCATGAAGACCGACAAAGGATGATGCAAACAAATGTCGTGTCTTGTCAAACACTTAGAAAATTTTCATCATGTATTATATATTTGCAATTTGTAATTGACAGATTAGATGCAATGTAAGAACAAGATGTAATTGCATGTGATAGTATCACGTGCAAAGTTGTTCCATGTAATTGTGCTGCAAGTACATTAGGTCCTGCAACATTGAATAAGTCAAAGTTATTTATTTATAGATATGGATTGAATAAGTCAAAGTGGTTAAGGGTTTCCCCTTTCTTCTCCACTTTTCCTATATAAAGGAGGGAGCTCATTGTAACTATTATCTTTTGGTGTGTGCAAGTAAACTATAGGCAAAACTATAATATTCTGAAGACTTTGTGTTTCATTGTAAGAGAGTTGAGCATCTGAATAAAAGGAATAGAGATTGACAAACTTTGAGTTGTTGTCTTGACAATTGATGAATGTTTTCTTATGTTGCATTTGTTAATCCTTGATTCAGATTGAATAGTTAATATGTTTATTTCATTGGAGCATCTTTAATCCAAGTTTTCTGAAGACTTTGTGCTTCAGAAGATCGGGGTTACTATAGAGAGTAGTGGCTGTAACATTCTAAAGCTAAAGACTTTGGGCTTCAGTGTTGAAATTTTAGATTAATTAGAGGATGTTCAAGGGAAGACTTTGAGCTTTCTTGAACATCTGAAATTAGAGTACTTATTTGAAGTGAAGACAAGAGACTTTGAGTTCTTGTATCATTTCATCTTTAGATAAAATTCACTGCTGTCTCAAACAATTGTTCTTAAGTCAATCTTTGAGCCACCGGTATTATTGTAGCAAGGAGAACTGTGTGTGTTACAGTTTAGTTTTGCTTGAAGCCACTTGCGGTAAGAAGGGAGCCTCCCCTATTGCTGAGAGGAGAGAGTAATCTCACACACTGCTGCCTAAAGGATACATTTTGCCAAGTTGTAGTCTTAGTGACTTGCAAAATATTTAGCCAACAGGGTCTTTAGTCGTTAAAAGAGGGCCATTTTATAATAAATTGTTGAGATGCCAAAACCAAGGAGATTATGAATTAATAATTAAGTTAGAGTTTATTATAAAGTAATGTCTAGTGCATTAAATGGTTATTTAATAAAGTTTGATTTTTGCGGCTAAGTTATGGAGGGATATATAATTAAATGTTATATTTCAAATACATCAAAAGCAAGTGCAACAAAAACTAAGTATTTTATAAGTCATGATAAGTGTATTGAAGAAGCCATGATCGATTTCTTCTTGTGAATTATAAAAAAACCAACAAAGGAGAAAATCGAACCATTCTATGACATTGTTATTTGTTGATTTTGTAAAGAGAGTTGTGCAAGGGTTTACAATTGTATTTGGCTTGAGAAATTGTGAATTTCTCCAGTTATTGGCCCTCTGAATTGGTGAGATATCCAGTGAAATTGTGCAATGGTGATGGCTTTATATCATAAGCCATGATTGTGCTCTCAAGTGAAAGAGTTGGGGTTTGATTGAAGGAATTAGTGTTTAATTTCATTGTTTCATTCAGGAATAGATGCAAGGGCAGAAGATCATCAAATAATAGAGAACACGGCCTGTAATAACAACATTAATAATTTTTAAAGGCAATGACAGGTAATAAGCAGTCACATGAGCTAGTGTTAGAGGCGTGGGTTGATTTAGAGGCATGTTGAGGGTTTTTTGTGCATCAATAAACATCAGCATTTGGCGCCAAGGTTTATAATTATTTCAGAATACACCTGCGATACTTTTTGGGGTCTTAATTGCAAGCTGCAATCTTATCTAGGTTTTTTAAATTTGCAATAAATTAATTCCTCAGTTGCATTTTAGTTTCCGACCACGGGTGGGTGGGGGGAGCAATATAACCCCCCACCCATCCTCACATACGCCCCCACTCCTGAATAACAAATCAGAATAAGACATATAATCCCTCTTCATTTTGTCATTCTTGGTGAACAAGCTGCGAGGCTCCACAAGGCCAAGAGAGCATGACAGGATCGATGACCTCCCTGCCCAGCATGAGTGCCTCTAAGGACAATACTTGAACAATAAAAAAAATGAAAAAAGGAAAATATATCATATTCAAAGATACACATGGCACATGAATATCTACAAGTGACCTCAATGACACTACTCAACCATTGAAGACTAAACTGGTAGTAAAATTTACAAGTGCCAATTGTTTGAAAAACTGATCAGCTATGGATAAATTGCCTCCACAAAACTGGAATCAAAGAGTCTGTATTATAAAAGCTCCTCCTTATTGAAATACAACCATCACATCCGACTAGTACATAAGAATGAATATTGAATACTGTTGATCCTGAATTTTGCAACTCAGAAAGGTAACAAATCTTATGGGAAGTTCAAATGGTATGGGACCATGATGCTACCATTTGAAACAACCTCTAGGATTGAGAAGCTAGCTCTTCATGAACAGGGGGGTTTGAAAAGAGAGAATGCTGAATTAAATCTAAAACTATGGCAATGCGCCATAACATTTCACAAGTAACTCAAAATAACTAACAATAAACTAAGCTTGATTACATAGATTAGACTATAAATGTTACCTCATATTTCAGCATAGTATGGAAATAGAGAAATTTTTCTTGCACATAAAGAGTAAACCCTTGCTGGGGGTCTACAACTACACAATTGATTCACCAAATCTTCCTTGTGTTATAAGGAGACCTTTAGTTTCTTTATAAAAATTGTTTCAGAATTACTTTAATGCAAAGTTATTATCTTGCCAGGCAACACTTTAGAAAAATTCAAGGAATTGCATATTTATTTCAAAAATCGGTCATATATATCATTTGCATAGCAGATTAGTGGTTTGGCAGAGTAGAACTATCGGGGTTCTTACATCAGGCTAGGCAATCTAATATGAATATAGATCAGTGTCATTAGGGTCAAGCACATCATGTGTATCCTACTCTTGTAGCTTCTTTTTATGCTACAAAAGGTTTTGGCACACATAAACAAGGTCATTCAAATGATTTTTAGTTAATCTATTGTGCTATTTAATGTGAATTGTCTTAAAAACATCTAGTTGTGCTCACAACTAGAAATGTCAGAAGGCTGGGATAAAATGCAGATATCAAACTTCTGAAGATTAGGTTTGTGGCACCACAAATATGTGAGGATAACATTTATAATTTTGTAAAGATTTTAGTAAACTGTACAATAAAATTAAATATATAATGATTTTTTGCAAGTGACTCTTTTTCAAATGCAAAAATTTGAAGAAAATATGCCCCCTCCACTTTCTTGTAATTCTATCTCATCAATTATGAGGTCTTGAAGGTTCTCATAAGCAACCAATCTCTCTACATGTGTGGATGCCAAGCATAACCTTTGCATTCTTTAAACGAAGGGTAGAAAAATAGCTTGGGGTTCAAATAGTAGACATGAACATGAATATATTTGTGGAATTGTTGGTTTCACCATATGGGTTCATATTTGGTCTTATTCAACACATACAAATGTTGAATTGTCTCTTTTGCCTTATCCATGGCTTCATATAGATACCCCATGGGCTTTGATCCTTATCCAACAATTGTATAATCCTATCCAATGGTTTCGATACCTAAATATCAAAATTTTTCAAAATGAACAAATTGTAACTTTCCAAAAGGAAATAGAAATTGGAGTTTGAAAACTTAAACTGATGATCTCCTTAATGATCTCTGCTTCAACCTTCCTGCAATAAGGATTCTCTAACCATTTTTTTCTCTCAAACATGCACTTAAGGTTGGTTAGTGCTAACTAATATGCTTTGTAAGATGAGGAAATTAGTGCTAAGGCATGTGAGTATTGATCACATGAGATCCTTGTGATTAATGGTGCCATTTCATAAGATTTATGACCTATGTGTGGCTGTAGATGTACTTTGTGATATTCCTTGCATCTTTAAATCATATTTTTCACCTAGCTTACTTTCCATGTCCAGGAGGAGTAAGTTAAGACAATGGGAAGCACAAAGAATCTAAAATAATGTTGGGTGCCTTGGCTCGAAAAGTTTACCACATGCAGCTACATTGCTGGTCACTATTTGAGTGACATTCTCCACTTCCACATTCATCTCTACCTCATAAACATGTTGCATGAGGTCTCTACATTTTTTATTTCATTGAAAGCATCAATTGATTTAAAAAAGACTAGCTGCCTCCCCAAAGTGACTAAAAAGCTGATGAGTGTCCTATTCCTACCTTCAATCCAACTGTTAGATAAAACGGTGCGTTCTTTCTTTATTTTAATTTTATTTTGTTCTTCTATTTGTAGGCAGGTGTTTTGGGCCCAATCCTACAACAATGGCCCACTCAACTCATGGTGACTTAGGGTCTTGAACCCTTTACATGCATGGTCAATGCATTGACCAATCGCTACTAATTAGGGCTTGAATCAATATTCAACAAAATATTGTTGTAGTACCAAATTTTTGCACATGCCAACTTTGCTTCGTGTTACAATAGTAGTGTTACGAGGAATAAGAAAGCTAGAACTATTTTTCCCACACTCCTTGATCTTTGTATTTGTGGCCCAATTGAAGAAGAGCCTCTTATAACTTCCTATGACCCTATAGAATTAAAAAATTGGGTTTGGAGCTGCCATTGCCTTTACTATTCTTTTTAATCTGTTTTTCTTTGGAAATATGCTGCAATTAGTGCTTTTACCTCCTTTGTTGGTGAGCTTGATTTCTGGATTCCACTGTGTAAAGTTATTTGCATCAATGTTTCGGATGACACTCCATGATCCATAAGGTATGGATTGTGGAGTGTCATCCGAAATGTTGATGCAAGTAACTTTACACATTGGAATGCAGAAATCAAGCTCACCAATCATTATGTATTGTGGATCTCATGTCCTTCTTTGTTGTTACTTTAGCAAATCTTTATATATTGTATTGGCTGTACCTTTGCTTGGACAAATTGTATTATTTTATGTTGTGTTTATTTTCTTGGCTAGCCATATCAATTAATGTTGGCGAAATATAAAAAAATGTCGAATGATATTTATCAAGGAAAGTGGGGCAATATCTTCAAAGGAGGTCAAAAAATAATAACAATTGCTATA
The DNA here is from genome assembly GCA_018584345.1 of Thuja plicata. Classification (NCBI taxonomy): domain Eukaryota; kingdom Viridiplantae; phylum Streptophyta; class Pinopsida; order Cupressales; family Cupressaceae; genus Thuja; species Thuja plicata. The sequence goes on along the minus strand of MU227378.1, from coordinate 2,687,912 downwards.
TTATAAGTGTTGTGTGATGTAGTGCCAATGGATGCTTGTCACTTGTTATTGGGTAGGCCTTGGCTATATGATAGAGATGTAATTCATCATGGTAGAGAGAACACCTACAAGATACAACTTGAGGGTAAACTCCTTAGTTTGAAGCCTTTTAAGGGATAAGGATCAACAAAAATAGCAGCTTTGTCTCTATTTGTAGTGGGGTGTGTTGTCTCTAATTTTGAATTCACTAAATTGAAGCAACCCCTATGAATTTTAGTTAAAAATCATAGCATTAATCTCTATGGCACGCTTTACAAGGTTAAAACTCATAAGCGTTAAGTTTTGTCATGTCTCGGTCATGGTTTTTTGCGTTTATTTTGTCATTGTTAAAGATTTTTCCTTGGTTTGGTTAGTAGTTTCGAGTTTTAATTGCATGATTGTAAGCTGGCAATTACAAATGATTCCAAGTTTATTCCATTTTCAGGTTTTCAAAAGGCTAGTACAAGTTCATAATAACAAGCAAAGTTATTATATGTTAAGATTATAAACTTGCAAATCGAGGATTGAAACCCGAAATGTAAGTTGTAACGTTTTTATAACATATAAACCTTTTCAATAAAACTTGTAAATGGAATTATAAAACCCAAAATTCCCCTTTATTTTATTTTTGTTAAGTCTTTGAGTTGGGAATTGACTTTTTAAGCTTACATTACAAATTTCCATTGTTTTATTTCTTGCCAAAGTAATTTGTAAGTCGTATTTTAAATCCCAAAATCCCTTTCCTTGTCTTTTTCTAAGCTTTTAAGTTAGAAATCGGCTTTGCTAGCCCGTGTTACATCTTTTCAACTTGTAAACGAACTCATAAAACTTGATCTCTTTATTTTTCTTTGGTTTAAGCTTATGTAATTGGTTTTGTAAGCCCGCGTTGCAAGTTTGCCCTAAAAAGGGACTTGTTATATGTATTATGAAGCCCGACTTTCATGACAAAGCTTGCGTCGGGCTTCATAAAACCCAAAAATGAGAAATTGGGTGTTTTCTTTCTGATTTCAAACACTTGTAATCTGCTTTTCACAACCCGAACTAGCATTTTTCCATGTTTTCTCAGTGTGAGATTTGCCATTTGTCTCCACGGCTCAGTTTGAACTGGAGAATGTGTTTATGAAGACGTTGATTTGCATTTGGTTTATAGCTCTTTTATGTCGTTTTATAAACATGCGGGGAGAGTTTCTCACAAACTTTTTTTTTATAGGTAATGGGCCGTAACCGAAATATTTTATTTATTAATTTTGAAAAGATTACAATCCTAGTTCAGGCGAGCATACCTACAGGAAAGAACTAGGAAGAAAACCTCTGGTTGTAGCTCGTGTCAACCTAAAATCTATACATCATAACATCAATTTGGTCCATAGCCAAACCCGAAAAACAAAGTGTACAAATCCCAATGATACAATAGCTCATACAATGCTGACACTAATACACTTGTTACAATAGGCTTACAATAGGTTATCAACCTATCCTCTACATCAACTAAGTTCCCTGTCAAAGATCCCACATATAAGAAGAAACACTGCAGCAGATCCATTTTCAAAGATGTGACACATCTGAAACATAGTTTTATCCGGATAGACCCAACTAAGGAGCTTCTTTGCCAACATAGGGGATGCTTTTTAGCTTGCACAACATCTTACAACCACCAAGCTATCTCGAGAACATTTGTTGGCCTTAGCATAATTGTAAAGATTTGAAATAAGATTTAAAGTCATTTTGATAGCGATTTCATCCATATATTGTATCAAATTACTATAATTAACTTTACCTTTAAGCTGTAGTCTAAAAATTGATCTCAAGCTAGTAGTTTAAAATTGTCTAAAAGTTGAGGATATTCGGGAAAGTCCAGTGAGTTGTGAAAAAAATTCCTCTCCCATGTGAACATCAAATTGACCATAGAAACTTGATTTGTAGCCTGCATATCATTCTTCAGCAAGCACCAAGATCTCGAAGACAAATGTTAGCTATGATTTTAGCCTTACAGGAAATCAGGAATAAATTTCAGCTTTATGATAACTCAAAAGTGTTTCACCCTTTTCATCCTGAAGAAGTAATAGTGTGTGTCGTTGCTACTATTATGTGCTATATAAACTGTAATTCATTTTAAAATGCCCATAAAATATCAGTGATGCAAATTAAGTATACTATTCAGAAAACCCAAATATTTGCTAATTTAAGAGAGTGGATTGCATGCTTTTCTACTCCCGTTCTCAGATCAAGTCATTAAGCCAAACTTATTATTCTTCTTTAATTTGTTCTTTCATCATTCTACAAGCCCTATATTGCCCTGTTCAGCCGTGAACCAACCATTTCTCTCCTTAAAATATATATTACAAGAATCCAGAGTATATATATATATATATGTATATATATATATATATATATATATATATATATATATATCCAATACAATATAATATATATGTATATATAATATATACTATACATAGTATATGAGTCAATATATATATATATATATATATATATGTATATATACTTATATATATACATATTTGCAAATTAGAATTAAGCTCATGATCAAAACATTCCTCATTATATCTTAGAACTTATGCGCTTAGCTGAATTTGTCCAGCATAGGCTATATCCCCGATCATATGTTCAAGGATGGAGGATAAACCAGGAGTAGATAGTTCCAGTTTCTCCACTCCTTGGTGGCCAGATCAAGAAAAGGAGGACGATCATCCACATCTCTATTCCAATGATAGGGGTGAATATGCTTTATCTGTCAAATAATTTAATTAAATTATTTTGGGTGACTTAATTAAGTTGAAGATACGACTAGACATAAGACTAAAATAATGTTTAACCGATTCCTCCTCTATTTACCAATGCTTATCCTTTTCTTTGCTATTATACACTCTTACTCCTATATGCTCCATCATAAGTCATAATCATATCTTTTCTGTGTTGCCTTTTATCTCTTCTATAATTCATAATTTGAAAGTCTGCCCATGAAGTTAACCATTTCCTTGAGTCAATATCTGATATTCTGTCTTTGACAATCTTAAATTAAATTGACTAATTCAATCAACCTTCCTAGGAAAGCTTCACTATTGTGGTATTACAGATTCTGTGTTTTAGACATGATGCTAGTCTTAGCTTATATTTCTTGCCATATTCAAAATTCTAAAGTAGAATGGCTACATTTAGAGAACCAATATCATATTACTAGTGCAACCCATAGCTGAGAAAGTGAAACCATGCTTTACCCGTATTCTAACTTATAAGAGTTGCTTATGACATTCATTTCCCTATTCTTGTTTTCTTATATATCGTTGGCCCCAAATATTTTATTATTACGAAATACAGAGAGAAAGAAACATTCATCCAGGAAGTACTCATAAATTCAATAGATAGACATTCATTCAGATAGTAGATATTAATTTAGACACAGTAGAGTATCCAAAAGCTATACTTTCCATTACTATTAATTAGCCGCAGAGTCTTACAACGGAAATATGTATTCAATATGTCTATCTTTCCAAAATTCCTTTAGCTCTTCGCCTAGCGATACTGGATACTTCTTATAGAAAATGCCTACTATTGACCCCACAACCATCAAAACCAATAAGTCCTATAGAATCTTTATAAACAAAATTACTAAGATGCGGCTAACCCCACCCATCTAACATCCCGACTTCTATCCCTGCTAATATCGTCTATACTATTTCGTAATACAAAATTTAATCCGGCCAGCAATTTCACATTTTGATTCTTTTTCCTTTCTTGTCGAGGGTGTTGACCTTCATATCTTTCGGCTTTCCCTTAGACGATGAGCCCGGGCCTTCCTCGAATGCCTCTGATGATCCCTCGGTCTCTGAATTCTCTGCCTCTTCAATGTCTGATGCCCCAACTTCATCTTCAAGCATGTATTCTTCAAACCAATTGTTTCTCATTGGCTTTTTAACATGCATGAGATACATGAGAAATTCCAAATTCCTCCATATAATCAGCTTCCTAGCCATGAATTCCTCCATATTCTCCATGACCAGAATGGGGAAACTAGGGACTGGTTTATCTTTCACCATCAACTTATCATAATGGCTAGGTTTGGGAATGGTCGGATCGTCGCGGATATTGACAAGGACCCTATCCAAACCGATTAAAATTTCTTTCTTAAACAGACACCGACAAAGATTTCCTATGGCCTCTCTGTCCTTGTCAACATGCATAGCCAAAGCAATGAGCATGGTGGGAATATCAGGATTGGCTCTGAATCTATCGTCATTGAACACAAATTCATGCCCTAGGATCCTATAAATAGCCCTAATAACTAGCCCATGCGTGGACAACAAAGTCTTCTTCAATCTTTCAACCTTAACCTCTCTATCAAACGCCATTTGTCTCTTCACTCCTCTCAGCTTAATGGGGGTCTCCATGGCTAAAAACTAAAACCTTCACTAATCTAAGATGGGGGCAATTTCTTAATGCACCTATTGGCTACAAGCTTTGCTATTTAGAGCCGCTCGTTGTTCTGGATAGTTCCGATTAGGGCTTTCTTTCTTCGAGCATCAGTCATTTAATGATTACCAAATATTTATCAATGTGTCAAGGTAATGATTAATTGGGCGAAAACTTCCTACCTTTAATATATCTAATAGGCCCTTTATCATAGTATGGATTGATTGTCGTTGTGCAAATTCAAGGGAGCCTTTGGCTTAATGTGATCCACTCTTATTCTCTTTCTCATAATGTACTTATGTTTCTCACAGACATTGCTGTGCAATTTTGGTGTTATTTTTTTTGCATTTTTGCTTCTACAATCTTGTTTTTCGAAGTACATTTTTCTTCAAAACGTTTTGTTATGCAGTTGTTTAGGGTTTTAATCCATTTTTGTTTACAAATGTATTGATTTTCTTTACATTTAGAATTTTAGTATCAAAACGTGGGTTTTCTTTTCCTATTTATAGTTGTTTTTATTAGAGGGTTGTCTGTTCATGAATTTGTGGAGTTTTATTTTACTTTCTTAAGAATATATAGCTCTTTTCTCATTCACATCTCCATTGCACAACTTTTGGGCTGTTATAATGAAATACCTATGGTTCTTCCCAAATTCGGGTTTCTAAAAGAAATTTTCAAAAATCTACAGAAAAAAAATGCAAGCATGAAACCTGCAAATGTGTCTTCAAGTGCTCTTTGTGCTGCTATAATGTTCCTAAAAAAGGCTGCAATTTGTTTTCCTATTAACACTTCGCAAGTTGTGATTATAACTAGTTCTTCCCCTCACTCGCAAGCTGCATCAAACTCGTTTTTCCCCTCACTTGCAAGCTGCATCAAACTAGTTTTTCCCCTCAATTTTGCATGTTTGTGCTGCAAGATGAATTAAAGTTCTTCCCAAGCTTGTGTTATGTTTCCTAAAACTTGAATTATGCAAAGATATTGATAATTTCAGGTTTTGGAAATGTCATTACAAATTTCTACCACAATAATAGAAGGTTCTTCCCAAACTTGTAGTATGTTCCTCAAAACCCAGATTTGGCTTTGATGTGCGTATTTTACACATGCGATACCAATTGTTTTCCCAAATTTGCAATGGATCTTCCAAAACTCGAATTTGGCCTTGTAAGGCATATTTTACAAGTACACTTGTAAAATATAAGGTACTTCCCTCCATTTGCAGTTGATCTTCCAAAACCCGAATTTGGGTTAAAATGCATTAAAAATCACTTGAAATCTGGTCTCTGAGACCCTATTACAAGTGCAACTTGGTGTACTTCACATATATATGTAAAGTGCAACAATATCTTCCCATTTGTGAATGAAATACCCATGTTTTTTCCAACTTGCAATGTACTTCCCAAGATCCGAAATTCACTGATGGTATCATTTTGAACTCATTCCCATTCTTGTTCTTCCAAGTTCATTCTTTCCATGTTCTTCCCGAGTGTGGCTTCTGTGCTTTGCAACGTTCTTGTCTTGAAGAACGTTCCATGGCTTCCTCATTCCCATTCTTGTTCTTCCAAGTTTGTTCTTCCCATGTTCTTCCCAAGTGTGGCTTCTGTGCTTTGCAACTTTCTTGTCTTGAAGAACGTTCCATGGCTTCCCTTGTAGCACACAACGATGTTCTAATCCTCTGGAGTTTTCATCGTAGCCTTGCAGCTTCTTGTTCAATGTCAGAAGAGCAGTGTCTCCCACCAGCAAGAAGATGAAGTTCAAATATGACACAGATATCAGAATGCAATTGCACCTACTCAAGTGACCTCTCCCATTAATGAGATTAGGGATACAAAGATCGAACATGTTGATATGTTTGATTTTCTTGAGAGGACAGTTACAAATATAAAAGATAATGATATGCAATTGCTGTTGAAAAGTCATATACATTTAGTGTTTACCTTCCCGGTGGCTGCTCTGGAACCTGAATTTGTCCTTGCTTGTGCATCTCACTTTGACAAAAAGTCGAGAACCATCAGGGATGTTGATGGCAAGATCATTATCCGGTTGGATGCAGAAACCATTGACAAAATCTTCAAGGTTCCCGCTGCCCCAGTATATGCCAACGGAGAAGGGTCTTGAGCATTATAACTGGAAAACCAAGGAATGCATAAGGCACGTCAATGAAAAGTGGCTTCTGCAAAAAAGAACTTGTGAATCCTAATGGCCCAAGTTGTTTCGCAGTAACTTCAAAGAGGAAATTAATGATATAATTACCCTCTTGAGTCGAATCATAAGTTTGAGGGAGTCTAATGTTTTTGAGACATGGACGTATAGATACAAAGTGGTAATAAGACAAAAGCAACAATAGATCTTTTGGGCTGAAGTAATTAGTGACGCCTTGTGTGAGCAGATTTCACAAGTTCCTACAACTCTCACATTCCATATAAACTCTTATTTGGTAGACATAGCAGCGTCACTAAGGCCTTTTCCATGTCTTTCTACCAGGGGTGATAGATCATTGTGCCAATATGGGAATACTATCAACAACTGACCCTGAGGCCTAGCCAAATTCACTACAGGAGAGTACACGATGCTTTCTTTGGGCATTTTATGTGTTCATTTGACAAAGCACTTGAGAAAAGAAGAGTATCTGATGCATTTTGGAAAAAATTAAATGAATACGGTTGCCTCTTTCTTCAATTTCCTACCTTCACATATATGAGAGTTGGTTGTTATGATGACCACCCCTACATGCTTCCTCGGTATTCTACCGATAGGATTATTCTTATGGAATTGGCGAGGCAATTGATGGTTTTTCATGCATATCAATTAGTCCAACATAAGTCATGGATTAACATATCTACTCACAAGCCACTGCAAATTGGAAGGTATTCTTTGACAACTTTAGTGAGAGCCAAGGCCATGGAAACAGAGCTGCAGGAGATTAAACTGAAAAAGTTCGAGGCAATGAGGGATTTTGATTATAGGGGGATGAAAGATGAAATCAAAAGATCTTTTACCCACCTTCATCGCCTTGAAGACATTTGGATTGATCTTCTCACAGAGGATGGCATCGGGAGGATGGATTACAGTAGACTTACCTTGGAGCAAATCATAGACCTTAACTTAACCAAAATTCCAAAAGGGATGGTGGATGATGAAGGGATCCTTGATCCAGAGTTTGTAGAGCAAAGAATTGCAGATCTTTCCATTCCACCCATTCAATGGTCACATAGGGAGTGCATGTCAATTTATGACAAATTTCAGTCCATTTTAGCCAACACCAATGCTTGGTTAAAGAGCAGAGATGTCAAAACAATAAAGCTTAAAACTGGATCAAGTAATCATACAACGAGGTCAGTTGGGCGTAAGTTTGAAATAAGGGCAAATACTAAAGAAGGTGCCTCTTCTTCTGGAACCAAGCTTAAGCTCAAGGTAAGAAGAGCTATGAATGTATCTCTTGAGGAGATATCAGAGAAAGGAAAGGGAAAGCAGCAGGAGAAGATACAAATTGTTGGGACTAAGGAAAAAGCCCAAGAAGAAAATGTTCCAGAAATTCTTCCTACAGTGGTTACAGAAGCTGCCCCTGTGGTTCAGTCTCAGGCATCTATTCTTTCTATGGATATTCCTGTCTCCCATAAACACTGATGTTGATTCCTTTTCTATGGTCTACGTTACACCTGTAGCTCCAAGTGTAAATATTGTTTCTTCATCAACCACTGAATCCCCTCTTGAAATTCCTCATGGCAACCTAGAAAATGTTTTTGACTCCTATTCTACATATCCTAGTTTGTCAGATGTGTCAGTCCCTCTGCTTGATACCTCCATTACGGGCTTTGATAGATTCATGACAGAGCCCTCTCATAGTATGTCATTCATGCAAAATCTTATTGCTGTCCAAACCGAAGCACCACCAATAGTGACAACTGTGGTACAGTCTCAAGATGATCCTACATAGGCTACAATTGTTATGTCTTAGGCATGTTCTTCAGATCTACCCCCGTGGCTGAGTGCATTCACTCCTAAGAGAAAGATATAGGAGGTCTCTTCTGATGTGCTTGACTTTTAGCAGATTAATAAATTTAAACCAAAAGCTGATAAGAAAGTTAAAACAGCTTCAAGGGTGATTGTGGAAAAAAACAAGATAAAATATGCTGAGATTGCAGAACCTATCTTTAATAAACTGCCGAAGGAGATGCAGATGGTTGATTACAGCCTACAGGTTTACAAGAGTGGAATTGGGGAAGCGGGCTTTTGCTGGATTGAAGAATGATGCACAAGACTCTGTGGCAATGTTGGCTCAAGGTTATGATGAACTCTGGGCAAAGAAAGAAAAACTGAAGGAGGAGAAAGCATAGCTTATTGCATTAATTTAGAAGATCACAAAATCTTTCGAAAGTGTGGATCCCTTGACTTCTTCTATTTCCGAAGAATCCATCAAATAGACAGAGAAGCTGGGGAGAAAGCTAAAGTAGTTGACTCTTGGGTGGACCAAATGATGATACAAGGAACAAAGTTGATGAAGAAAGCACTCCAAGGGCTGGTATATGCAAGGACAGTGACGTCCTAGTTAAAAGAAGTTATTGAAACTTTTAATTAGAACTTGGAGTCCCTTGAGAAGGATCTAGAAATCTAGAGTAAGTTCATTTCAAATCGGGAATGCTGTGCTAGAATGGAATAATACTTTCTTGTGAGAAGTATGTTGCATACAAGGAGTTGTTGGTGAATAGTGGTTAGGTCATTGAAGGCCTGCTAACGGACTTGGAAGCAACTATTGAGACTTTCACTAAGAAAGAGCAAGAAATCGGCGCTAAGTGTGAGGAAATGTCTTGCAAACTGGTAACTGAAGATCAAGAGCTGATTTCTACAGAAACTGCAGTTGTAGAACTCCTGTTGATGACCCTTCTAGAGCTTGAGGCGGACCATTTCATGCTGAATTCCCTTCACAAGCTCACAGGGTGCTGATTTTCACTTGATTGGCTTCAGACTGTTCTTGAGGAGAACAAGACAATAATCACCAGGTGTTTAGATGCAGTTATCAATATGACAGTGGTGGCAGAGAACACAGGTGTGCCTAATCCTGAAGAAGTGTGCGAATCAATTGCAAATATCAAGCTTTCATGAACATGAGTGAAGAAGGTCAAGGAGTGTCTTAGGACAGTTGTTTTTCCCACTTTTTAGTTGTAGGATGTAATTTCTTTTCGACAAATTACATGTTGATGAATGGTTGTTATTGCATATAAACATTTTACATGTAAATTGTAACTTGTAATTACATGTAAACAAATTGCAAGTTAAATTACTTTATGACTGCAATTTGGAATAAGTCATAGTTAGTTGTGGAAAAAGTCATAGTTAGTTGAACTTCTCCCACCTTTTGCTCTCAGCCCCTCACCTATATATAGGAGGGTGCTTCCTTGTAAATATCATCTTTTTTTTTTATGCAAGTAGGCTATGCTCAAATTGTTGCAAGAGTAAAAACTTTGAGTTTTATTGTGCAAGTTATTTCAAAGTGGAGAATAGATCAAGTTTATTTCGGACTTTGTGTTGAAGAGGCTTGAGGTGTTAAATCTGCATTCTTACATTGCATTTGTGATACCAACTTGAATTCATTGAGAGGTGCATGTTCTGTTTGTGCAATTATTCAAGTGTTCAATCTTCTTTCTTCTATAGGCTTTGTGTTGCACTTTTTGCTGATTGAAGTGAGTTTAGTTATTAGAAGATAGGTAAGAATTGAGAGACTTTGCACCTCAATTCCAATTATCGTAGAAAGTTGAAAGGGACATCATAGTAATAGACTTTGTGCTATTTTGTGTTGTATATTGTTATTTAACAATTTTAAGAAGAGTGCAGTAAACTTTGGGTTACTGCAACTCTCTTGTTAGGAAAAAGAACTGGTATGCTCCTGATTGTTCTTACGTCAATCAGAAGACTATCGGTATTATCACTGCAGTAGGTACTTTTTGGTGAGAATTGTTTCAAGTGTTTGGAGAAATCTGTGAATCAATCCCTAAATAAGAGGAATTGATCTTGTGCTCCACCTGTTTTTAATTTCCAGTTTAGTACTTGTTGAATCAAATAGTGGTATGAAGGGTGCCTCCCCTATTGCTGAGAGGAGAGAATCATCTCACATACATGTCTAAAATCACTATTTTGCGTGTTGTTGATTAAGTTAGCTGCAAAATATTTAGCCAACAGGGTGGAAGAGTTTTTTCAGAGAATCTAAGGGAGAGATTTGTTATCTGCTGTACCCACGGGAAAGAGAGAAACAGAGTAGCTACCAATGAAGAATACTGTTCTACCATTTGAAGTTCCCCTCTCCCAAAACTCCTAAAATTTTCCTCTCCCTTATTTCTTTTTCCCTCTAACCTCTAATCCTACGTATTCTTCCCTAAATCTGCAACTCACTAAAAGACTCCTAAACAAACTCAACCAAAATCTAAAAATAGCAAATGCTTGACAGCTGTTAACTATGAAAACCAGTCAAAGTAAACAGTTGAACGGATGGCTAGAACAGTAATGAAGAGATCCCAAAAGTTAAAAAGACTGAACAGTCACCCAACCAACTGAATGTGGGTGGGGGCTGTTAGATCAAATGCTCTGCATCATACCTGGCATGTACATCTAGAGCTTGTTCTGTTTCTTCATGGGAATATGTATCTCCGTGGGATTTTCCTTTTATAGGTTGTTGTGTAACCACAGATTCTGGAAATCCAAACTGCGTGTTTTTGTTTTGCATCTTATTTATTGTTCTCCTGAGCAGAGTCTGGAATTTAAGTCATTGTGTATCATCTTAATTTAATCTCAACAGGTTTTTCATCTCTTTCACAATGTTTCCCTATTTTTGGTACCTTAACCTTAGACATTTGCTGTTCAATTCTGAGTCATTCTAGTGATTTTGGTAATTCTATAAAGTTTTCAGAACTGTACAAAGTATACAAGATTATTTATTTTGAGTGCATGCTTGTTCTTAGAGCATGCTTCACTATAAGTGCAAGGCAATCTTGTTTTGGCTGTTTTAATTTGACATTGCAGTTCTTTCTTCAGAGAAGTGTAAATTAAGTTTAACCATCTGATATTTCCTTTTCTTGCAGTCCCTTTTTGCGAGCAGACATCAAGGTAAGCTTACATTTGTAAATGTGGCACAACTTACAAGAGATTTTTTACAATCTTGAAGTAATCCATATTATATCTAGTTTTAAAGCATTAAAGAAAAAAACTTCAGGTTGTGGAATTGCTACCACTTAGCTTTTACTGTTTGTATTTCCTCAGGTGCTTTTACAGAGCAATACAAATGTTAACTTTACACCAAGGGCTGTTGCAAGAGTCATGCACGGCATTTCAAGTCCTGCATACCCATCTGCAATTTGGTCAAAAAATCATTTCTGGTAAGTGAAACTACCATTCACATAGGACCAACAGTAGTGATTTTTGAACTAGCCATCATTATTTCTTATAAGAGAGACTTCTGCCATTATATGATATTCTGAATTTTGATAGGGGGCGATATTCAAAAGTCGAGCTCAATGTGGTCAAAGAGGCAGCTACATCAGAGCTTTTGGCATTTAGAGGGTGGTCAAGGAATTCACAGCCAATAACATAAGTTCTGTATATTAAATATGGAGAACTGTTTCAATTGTTCGTTATGATGGTTTTGTCTGGACTTAAATGTTTATGTTTCTGAATGTCCTGCCAAAGTCCAAATCTTATGTGGGGGCTTAGTTTATCCTGCCACCTAATATCTTGACAGTTTATGCACCTACTGCATATGGTGCATAACATTGATATTCCCAATGTTGACGGGATCTTTCAAGTCTTAAAAATAGAAAAATATTTTTCCTAAATATATTTCTCTTATCAGTTGCCAGACATAATCCTAATTTGGGGGCTTTTCAGCTAGTAAATCTCAAGTTTGATGCTGGCAAGGCTGCCTTCAGGTGTGTATTGAGTTCTCTTCTCTGTTAATAAAAGGAGGCTAACCCAATTTTTTTTTTACAGCTTATCTCTCTTCTTTTCCTTTGCAATTTAATAATTTGGCTTTTCAGCCAGCATTTCAAAAACGATTGAAGGAAAAACCAAAATACTTAATTCAAGAATGTCAAGAACAAAGCCTGATTGCCTTAGATTAGGATGGCGACAGCTAGTATTAAAATTATGTCCTGTGGATAAACATAAGGAGTCCACAGGTTACCATCTTAAATCTCAAGATACCAATGTGACACAGATTTACGAAGTCTTGCCTTTTAAATGTAGCTGAATGAAAGAAGCAAAATGCATTGCTGTGTTTAAAATGTTTGCTTTATATTAAATGTTCATTTAGTTTTTGAAAGGAGAAGCAAGCTTTCTTGGTATCCAAGATACACTTCAGATCTCTGCTTTACATGAATTCTATAATCAATTCCTTTCAAATTAATGTTTATTAGATGGAAAATGGACAATTCTACCAAATAAACTGCCTTCCAGCAGGTCTGGTTCGTACAAAAGTATTGTCCATGAAGAAGGGATGTAGATCCAAGGAAATAGGCTGTGAAATTTTTGGCAGAAGCAATTGTAATACGACATAGTGCTAGAAACATGTGTTGCCAAGGGCTGAAAATAATTGAGCTTTCCTTGGTGATACCAAAAGGGTTGCTTCTGCGAAGGACTATAACCCATCACATAGATCTTATACTAGGAACAAGTTTTCCTATTAAGCTATGTATAGGCTATTCCAAAGGAAAATGAGGCAATGAACAAAAAATTTGGAATATTGCTGCAGAAAGGACATATCGTGGAGAGTCTCACTGTGTTTGCAATATCAGAAGCTCTTGTATGAAGGAAGAGAAGAGAATGGCGCATGTGTACAGACTTGAGCAATCAATAAAATCACTGTCAAGTACATATTTATATTAGGAATGATTAATGATCTGTTCAACTTTCTGAGTTGAATGAGGTATTTAATCAAAATTGACTCAAGAAGAGTGATTGTCATTAAATTAGAATAAGAGAAGGGTATGAATGGAAAACAGAATTCAAAACAAAAGATTGTATGCATGGTTGGTCATATTGTTTGAAGTAAGAAATGCACCAAACACATTTATGTGGCTCATGAATGAAATGTTGAAGCCTTACAGCCGAAAGTTTGTGATTGTATATCAGGATTATATATTGATTTTCAGCATAATCAAGGAAGAACATAGACAATGAGAGATGATTGTAAGGGGTTCAAGTGGAAAGATATTGTTGCAAAGTGTTTTAAGTTACTAAAACAGAAGGTAACAAAGCAATTGTTATTGTAAGGCTTATTGTTATTGCAATGGTCATCGAAGTGGCATAGCTCCTTAAGAGCTTTGACTAGGCTGGTCTCTGGGGTTTCTGTGTTTTGGCTGGTTGTCTATCAGAGTACTGGTCGTTTAAGTTGTCTGGGTGTCAGCTAGCTTTTGTTTCGGTAGCCAGCTTTTGTTCTATTTAGTCTCTTTATGTTTTCCTGTTGTTTCTAGGGGGCTTTATTTCTAAATCTTATGTAATCTTTTGTACAAGGTTTCGGGTCCTTTCAAAAGTTGCTTTTCACTTAATAAAAAACAAAGCAATTGTTACTACCGCTGTTAAAATATAATAAGGGGTTTTAGGTGGATTGTGATGTTAGGGATTCATTAATTCGAGCAGTGTCGAGTCAAGAGGAGGCTTGTAGCATACTTTAGTGAGAAGATAAATGATGCTGAACAAAAGTATCCAATCTATGGCTACGAGTTCTTTGCTATTGTACAAGCAATGAAAATAAGATACTATATGTTGCAAAGAATTTGTGTTGTAAACGAATTGGTTGGCAGTTAAATTAATTAATAGCCTAAGAAAGTTGGACGTTGTGAAAGTGTCCATTTTTCTTTACAAAGTTGCGATCCTTGAGGCCTCCTTCAAAGGACAATCCCCATTTCTCATTAACAATAGGAGTGAAAGATGAAACAAAGTAATTGATGCATTAAGAAAATATCTATTGCTAATAAAGGTAGATGTGGGAGTAATAGGATTTGACACACTAAATGAATTGTATACAATGGACATTAATTTCAAAGAAGCACGATATACATGCCAAAATCTAGCTAGTTAAGATAGAATACCATAATGGTGGAGGTATGGACAAAGGGTTTAAACAAGGGCTATCTAGCCTTGTATTTAATGCAACAAAAGTTAATATATTCATATAGGAAAATGAAATAACATAGTATATGCATGAAATAATGATTATATAGTTTCATGGTTTAAATCACATAAACATCCTTTGATATAATGACTTACAAGAGAATGGAATCTCAATCCAATTATAATGAATATAAGCACAATTGTTGTGCAAATCTTCAATTACAATCTTTGAGGTTGTATGAAATGTATGATGATCTTTGGCTTTCAATAATCTTGATCATCTACAAACTCTTAGGAGCTAACTCTTTTCCAAAAAATAAGTGCTCCCAATGTAGAGTGAACAATGCTTTTATGGCAAGTACAACCAAATAGAATGTTATTTGTCAGCCAACAAGGTGATACAATGTGTAATGTTCCCATTTTGTAGCAAAAGTGATTTGTGACCAATTAGCTTAGTTTTCAAGTTCTTTCGACGGATAATTGGTGAACAAGGGGGATCTCCAAAGTGCTTAAAGAACACAAGATTAGTCTTTTTGAGGTTTTGGCAATGAGCTCAAATGGCCTTGATGAGCCTAGTGATGCTTTCAAAATCCATTTTTGACTTTTTGGGAGCTCTCCAATCTTCTTGGAGAGAAGACTATTTTTGGTAAGTCATCCAATTGCTTTTGATCCTTGTCCAAAGTATTCATAATTATGATGGTATGATTGGAATTCGATTTCTATGTTATTTTATTGCTTTCCACAACTTTGGTTAATTAACAAGTTTTTATTTAATTATTGCCTTAAATTGTCTAATGTTGAAAAACAATGAAGGGACACCTTAGTGTAATATCTTGATAAAAAGGTGTTAAGATGAGCTTTAAGTTAGATGCCTACTCTTGGGAGGCTTTGCACATGAAAAGCTCTTTGAGTGCGAAAAATAATTATATTTCAAAATTGGTTATTTCCTTCTACAAGGAGGTTGGGGGTTTGTTTGGGAGTTGAGATTGGGGAATGATATTTGCTTTTGTTGTCAGAGAGAACTTGAGTTCTTCCAAAGCTTCTTTGAGACAAAAATTGTCTTGGGGTAGTTGGTTGTAGGGATGAAAACCCCTTTGGTTGGAATGGTCTCTTATAAAGACCACTAGTGAGTTGCAGAGCAAAGTTTTAGTTTCAGATTGCAAATATGGACAATTTTGATGTGTTTTTTGTCGCTTTACCTTTCGGGTGAATGTGATAATATGTTTCACAGTTGAGGAAAGGTGTTGATGAATTGATGACCAAACCATACACCTATAGGCAAGTTGTACCTTCTCTCTCGACTGTCCCATCTAGAGTGTCTTCGTCTCGGTGATGAAATACATTTTAATCTTTATTGTTTTGAAATGCTTGCGATGAAAACTATGCAAGCCATACAATGTGAAAGTGTAGAATGGGTTGTAATTGTGGTTGTACCATACTAGGAGGGAGTGAGGAAGTTATCTCTTGAAGTGCCTATTTATTGGGGTTCATACCTCTTTTCTTGGGGTTGCCTTGGTTTTGTATGTGGGTTCCATTTCTTTTTTTGGTGGAGAATGATCATATGAGGAGTTCGTTGATATTCATTACTATTGTTATTGTCATACTGACAATAAGAATATCCTGTCTTAGACTTGTATGTCAATTTTTATTAGTTCTTTCCTTTACTCATGTTTGAGCATCTTTTGGATTGATTTTGGAGTGTTTCAAGTGAAGTTGTAGTTGGGGTGTGCATTTCACTTCTATTCATTGTTTAAGAGCAATATCAACATGTATGCCAATTTAATTTGTTGCTAGAACAACGAAAAACTAGCGTTATCAGACCTGCACATGTTTGAAATTAGTTTCCAGATTGATCTAGCCTTCTATCAACGAGATTTGGTGAGAGTTGTTTTGAGGCGTTGTATTGGTCTATGTGTATTTGAGGTGTGTTGGGGAAGAGTTGGGTGAGTTTTCTATTTGTTTACCTCACTATTCAAACTTGTTGTAGTGTGCTACAAGTTGATACTAGACCTGCAAACCATCTCATTATCACTTATTTGAGGTACTCTTGTTAGTTTCATGTTTCCATTGATTGTCTATGATTTATGAAGCACTGCATCAATTTATTACAGCTAATGAATAATTGTAAACATTGGATGGTAGCATTGCTAGTGTGTTTGACATAAGCTCTTGATACTTGTCAATTAAATAAATGGTATCTTGTATTGATTCAATTGAATAAGTGGATGATTTGAATGTTACTCCATTGAATAACTAGTTCATTGTATTATGTATCTCACCAAATAATTGGACGCACACTCTTGCTTTCCCACTACACAATTGGAAGTGCCCATTTTATTTTCCCATTGAACAATTGGATGTTTGTAATCTCACCCCATTAAACAAGTGGTTATGTGTTTTCCTTTTTAGTAATTCCAAGCAATCTCACAATAAGACAATGAAAAGGATTCATAGATTTTAAAGGGACTCTGAATTTTGGCTTGTGGTTTAAAAGGAATGATGATTTATCTTTGAAAACTTGTTGCTAATTGGGCTAGATGTGTTGATGACAAAAGAAGTACAAGTCATGGTGCATTTTTCTTGGGAGACTGATTGGTCTCTTTTTAGTGTCATTGTCTACAACATAAGCAAAATACATTACATCTTGTTCCTCTAAAGTAATGCGAATAAATCAAACTCTCAAAGGTTTCAAGGTGAAGTATGATGAGACAATTCCAATTACGTGTGATAATACAAGTGCAATTAACATTTCAAAGAATCTAGTGATGCATTCAAGGACTACACATATTTCTACCTAGTATCACTTCTTAAGAGAGAAGATTGCGGAAGTCAGATTGGAGTATGTACCTACAAAGGATCAAATTTGCACTATCAAAGGATACATTTGAGTATCTTTGACAAAAGCTAGGGGTTATTGCCCCTCCTTCAAACTAGATGCATATGAGTGGTGCATCTTTCCAAGGGGTTATTGGCCTATCTTTGTCTTTTGGATTGATGTTTTTTCTGCTCTCAGGGGAGTAAAGGTTGTGGTTTCCTGGCCACAAGAAGGTGTTGCAGAAGAGAGATATCCCTAATAGGACTCGAAGTGTTGTAGTTGTTAGAGATGTACTTGGAAGGGGGAGAGATATTTGGAGATGCGTTTAGAGGTTTCCAATGTTGCACTCTTTGTCCTTGATGTCAAAGAGGGAGATAAATATAGTAATAATGAGAGTTATAGTTGAGAGAGAGTTGCTAGTTGGTAGTACAAGTGTCGCCATCAATGACAAAGGGGGAGATTATTGACAAGTGTTCATTGATGTCAAACTTGTTGGTATTTTTGACAAAGAAGAACAATAAGAGGAAGTTTTTAGTTGTGTTTGTCATTGGTGTTGCCACCAATGACAAAGGGGGAGATTGTTAGCAATATGAGTTCAGTATTGTCATTGATGTGAACCTAATGTGTGCATTGATATCAATTGATGTTTGGTTGATGTGTGGTGATTGATATAGGTCTTGAAATGAATGTTCAAATATTGATATGATGTCTGGTGATGATGTTGAGTCAGTATATCGTGTTTCTAGAAGGTGACAATATGTAAACTTGAATATGCAAGAATGAGTATTTAAATCCTTTATGGGATATTGCTCCACATTCCTCTGGTTTAGAATTTGATAGCTTGTAGTTTTGGATTTAATGTCTATGTTCTGTGAATATTGCACTATTATGTTTTCAGGGCCTCATAAGTTCAGCTGGTGAAGTTAGTGTTTATAGTTTGCTTACACTGAGGTTGCTTATCCGAATTGGTTTGGAGAATGCTTTGCATTTCTCTACGGTATTGGTTCAAGTGTTGTAGGTTGGAGGACATGTTCATTAGGTTCATGTGATGTCCTCATTCAAAATTCAAGTGTTGGTTTTTCCTGTGAAGTTATGTTGTTTTGTTGTTCAACATTATTGTCGGTGTTAATCTCTAGATGACTTAGTTAATTACCTTGATTGTCTTATGATCTTTTGGTTTAGTTATGCATTTGAGATTGAGATAAAAGGTTGTAATGGGTCATCGCCAAGATTTTGTATTTTATACCTTTACAAAGGTTGAAGCTACACAAGTTTTCTTATAAAAAATGCATCATACACCTTGATGATATATATTCACCCTAGAGGTTTGCAAACACCAAGACAAGAATGTTGTGAAGCATATTTGTGATAAATTCACGTCTCAAGTATCAAGTTGTAGAATGAGCAAAGCATCAAAATAAATATGTTGCACTAGATACCAAGTAAGCAGGGCATTCTAGTAATATCATTGATGTGTGTGTGAAATATTGCACCTGTTACCTGTGACACAACACTTCAATAGATCATTACGTTAGTGAAAATGGGGTTAGTAAAGCATGGAAATCCAGTAAAATCGATCTATTGCTTTCTAACTAGGAGTGTGAAAAACAACATAATAGCCCTCAGATTATGCCTTTTCCAGTGACATACAACCTAACATGAAATATTTGAATCAAAACTACTCTAAATGATAAAGAAACATGCATATTAGCTCTAGAAATGAAGATAATAACAATGCCTAACATTAGATCTAAGATGCAATATGAATTCCAAAATGATCTAAACAACATAACAATACATTTAACTCTAAAATTATGGGCTTATTTGTGCTCAAAAACTCATATTTATAGAAGAAATGAGGAGAGAGAGGGGGGACAAGGGTCATTAATGGAGTTGCAAAAGTCATTAATGAGGTGTAAGAGGCTTTAAATGCCAAAGGCATTAAAGAAGCATGGGCTTGAGAAATATGCATTAAATGCAAGCATTTAAGAGGCATGGGGAGGTCATATGCATTAAATGCAAGCATTTAAGAGCATGGTGAGGGTTTAGAGTCAAGCTTGAGAAAGTTGACTTTCTCAAGTGGGTTGAGTTCCTAATCACATTTTTAGGAATGTGACATCATTAGGAGGTGGGTTAGAATGGCATTAGGATTAGGATTAGATTTAGCATGGGGTGAATAGGTTGGGATGGGTTTGAACCCAGGGTCAAGGTGGTTGAGGTAGGTTAGGTTAGGGTTTAGGGGAATATTAATAGAATAAATTATATTAAATATATTCATTCAAAAATAGGAATATTAATTATTTAAGCATTTTATTGCTTTAGATAATTAATTAGGACTATAGCCAATTAATTAGATTAATTTAGGCTAGAAGATAGGCTTTTTGCAAGTGATTTGATATAATAGAGATTTATTTAATTCCTCTTAAATTAATTACCTGTCATGTTTGATTTGAAATAATTTGATTTAAATTGATTTGATTTGATTGGCTAAGATGATTAATAAAATTTAGTGATTAGATCACTTATGAGATTAAATTTGATTTGAATGAATTATGCCAATCGATTGCAAAGTTGTCTAGACATAATTGGGGGTATAATCACACTCAGGGCAAATAGGGTCTATGGTCAGAACAAACCAAATCCAGGTGGTTACATTTGCCCCTCTTTGAATTGATGTGCGAGCATCACATTGATTCAAAGAAAGTTTTTGATGTTGACTTCAAATTTTTTGAGAATTTCGCTCATGATCGAACGAAATGCCTGATGAGATCAGTCTCGCACTTGATTGAACTAAACTGATAGAATTGACTTTGAACTTGATTGTCATCCAAAGGTCAATAAAAGATTTTTAAAAATACCAATTCTGAACTTGGTTGTCGTCCAAAGATTGATAATACTGATTCCGAACTTGGTTGTCGTCCAAAAGTCAGTATGAAGTTGCTAGGAGCTTAATAAGAATCTTTTAAAATGAGGAAACACCAGATATCTAGCTTATGAGAACCAAAGCTTTCTATCCAATAGTTCTGACTTAGTCAAGGAAATTGTCATGCCCCTAGTTGTTTGATACCGAAGTCATTTTTAATGCTGTTTCGAGCAAGAATTTGATTGATGATAGTGTGATCATGCCCCCTCGGGAATGAAATCGAAGGAAAGAAATAAAATCCCTCTGTTAATAATGATGTATCACTTGCAGGGAACGGGTAGGTCAAGAAAGAATGGAGTAGAAGAAGCGAAGAAATGAAGGTGTGTTAAGAGTAAACACACGGGTACCAAGTTAATTACGTTTAAAAGGTGAGTTCAATTTTGTTCCCGATAGATCAAAGATTTCGGGAATCATGGATTATTCAATGAACTTGGATTTTGAATGAATTTGGAAATCATTTTTGAGCTCAAATTCCTTAAGTTGTTACTTCTTTCACAAATGCATCATGCAATCTCTAAATGCAGCTATATGCAGACTCTTAGGACTTGTCACTAATTGGCAGATATTGGAATGTTTTATCATCATTGGGCGCTTTTGGAACGGATACCACTAGATAGTACAACCACCACTAATACCCACTGATATTATGAAAGTATGAATACTATGTTTTATTGAAATGCCAGAAATAGACTTAGGCATCAAGGCATAGAAGCCAGGATAACAAAATAGTCACCTTCCTTTTACTATATCAGAATCTACGTAAGGCAAGATATTGGACCCACAATGACCTTAAAAATTTGTATCCTTGGGTACATTATGCTTCGTATACCTTAGTGAGAGTCTGAGTTAGAAAACAGACAAGGAAATTGTCTCAACCTCACCGTAGCTTACACATAATAAAGATCGAGATATATGCGGCTATCCACCCATAGTGGCGACTCTTACCATAAACATCTAAGTTAGGTGAAATTTATAGGATCATTTGGAACAATCACCATACACAGAAAACCAAGAAAATGTTATGCCCCCTGTCCTTGCGACTCTTTGTCTTTGCACATACGTTATGGAGTAACTCAGAAGACATAACAACTTATCAATTGTGAATCAATCAAATAAAATTCATAACTGCTTAGATGCCCCTGGTGAAAACATCATGAGTATAAAAGAGTCATAATCAAACTAAGATCAAACTGTGATTAGGTAGTATTGAGAAATACTATTGATTCATTTTTCAAGCGCAGTATAGATTCACTAATCAAAAAGTTGGAATTCAAGCAAAAATGTGTTCCATGTCTGTGTATAACTTTCTTCCTGTTTGCAATCCAATGTAGGTTCTAGGAACATCGTTTATGTTAGTGCAATGTTTGTGCCAACCTTGTTTCGTGAAAGGGATAGTTTAATGAATGCATCGAGAAGCATTGTGTCACGAGACAAAACATCCTATGACGACCTAGCAGATGCTACCTATCATGCTAGCAAAAAGATGCCCCCAGTGCATAATGGCTTGATCCTAAGACATAAATGCAGACAAATCCCAAGCGAGGATAAGATTCTTGTAAGGAAACAAAGTCAATGTTTAGCACAAGTGAAATCGTGAAGGCTTAGTATTAGTAGTGTATTGATAGATGTAGCACATAGTTTGAGTGATGCCTGTTTGCCAGCGTGTAGAAGATTTGTAAAAGACTACCAATTCTCAAGCATGATCTCATTTGTGTGCCCCCAATGTCTAGAAAGATGTAGGGTGTTATAGATGGATTGATGGATCAGAAGTGGATCGGCAGAAGTGGATCGGCAAAAGTGGATGAAGTGGGTGAATGTCACCCTCAAGGAGAGTTTCCTCAAGATTACCCAAGATTTAGGGAAAAATAATATAGCAATCTAGGCTCATACAACAGTGCTAAATGCCAAATAGGATAATGACCTGATGTCATGAAAATTATGTAGGATATCATGGAGTCCCAAAAGAGTGGACATGTCAAGAGAGTTCTTTAGAACTTGTTTTTCATTTTATTTTGTTCTTCCTTTTGATCAAGACCAAGGGGTAAACTGATAGAATAGCACCATCAAGATAAGGGATGATGTAGGATTAGTGTGAGGGCAGTGAATTTGGACTTGGGATAAGCAAGATCACGATTGTGAGCAACGTACAAGAGAAAGTGAGTAAGATATACAATTTGTTCATGAATAGGCCCAACCTTGTCAAGGTCACCAGACAAAAAATAGATGAAAGATATGAGGGATATGATGCCATGGAAGGAACTTGCCCCCAAGTGAAGAGTGCAAGTAGGAGGAATTACGTGTAACACTTGTTTGCCAGGTTTTCATCATGATACTTATCCAAGGTGCCACAAGAAGTGGTTTTCACCATAGGATGAATATTTTTCTCTTTACTTTTGGTACCAAGGCACCTGTTTACCAAGTTTTCACCGAGGCATTTTTTTTTTCGGATTTCAAGGAGGAACCTATGCATCTTTCTCTTGGGATAGTGCTCTTTTGAAAGATATGCTATGATAGGCCAAGAACACTGAAAGTATGCTCAAAGATGTTGATAGGGTGATGAAATGGAGGATAAGGAAGATGGAAGCCAAGA
>MU227378.1:2644862-2664650 GCA_018584345.1 Thuja plicata | reverse complement strand
TGCAATTCTTCCATGATGGATTTAGGAACCCATATTTTCTTTGATATTATTCTTTTCTCAGTGTTGGAATGTACTTCTACCATGATGGATTTAGGAACCCATATTTTCTTTGATATTATGTTCTTCTCTGTGGACTTTTTTGGTCTCTTGAATGTTTACTTTTTCTTTGTGTTCACATGTCGTTTAGTTTGGACATAGTGATCTTCATATGTAAGTGGATTCTTGAATTTTTGATTTCTTTGTTTGACATCCAAATTGCTTCCAAAAGACTTGGGATGTGTGGATGAATAAGCCCGATATGGATGGTTCATATGGATGTGTTGATATGGAGGTTTCAAAGATGCATGTTTTTGTTGATCTTGATAGGAGATAGGGTAAGTGGATGGAGGGATATATGGACCCAATATAGATGGAAGGTTTGAAGCTTTCCACTTTTGAACATATGGACCAAGGATAGATTTGGAAGATGGAGAAGGCCAATTCTTGCATGAAAATGGAGGAATATAAGGTGTGAAATGAGTATCAACATCTTTAGAGTGAGCTTTTTGGCCAAGGATATTTTGTTTCAAATTCATCTTCGTACCCATAGGCTCATGTGTAACTTTGATAGGAGCCATTTTAACCAGAACCCTTAATGCTTGAGACAACTTATTGTTATGTAAGGGATTTGGAGGAATAATGGTTTCTTGAGGTGGATATGGAGGTTTATATGAAAGATATGATGGAACATGTTGATCTTGACAAGGGTCATTGTATAATGCAGGAAGAGTACCTTGCTCTTGATTTTCAATAGAATTTTTAGAAGGTTTAAGATCTTGGTTAGGAAATGGAGGGCTATGTAGCTCTTGAGATGGAGAAATATCTTTTTGAAGGAAATGAAAAGATATGAGGGGATCATCTTCAGATTGTAGGGATATGGGATCTTCGTCAAATGTTGGAGGGGATAGGATAATGTCTTGATCTTGATCATTAGTAAGACTTGTTTCTTTGTTCTTTGTATTATCCTCTTGACATGGGTCCACCCCAAAGGAAAAGATAGGAGTTTTAATCTTCATGAGGGATTCTTGAAGGATTGCTGGGGAATTATCTAAAATAGGCTTTGAAGTACATGAAAGATTAGGGTATTTGATCTTAGGAGCATGGAATGTACTTGCTGCAAGATATAGATTAGCTTGGATTTCTTTTAAAGGCAGCCCTTGAGGGTAGACATAGTTATCATGAAAAATATTAGGATTTTTGTGTGCTGGAGGATACTTGGATATCCTTGAAGCTTTTTCAGATGGAGGAATAGTGGAAGAAGTAGAAGTAGTATGTAGCTCATTTCTAGACATAGGTTCATGATTTTGATCATGCTTGGGATTGGTATCTTCATTTGATAATCCATCAGTATTTTCAATTTTGATCATGGCATCATCAATTAGATCTTGGATTTTATGTTTTAACTCTATGCAATGTGAAGTTTTATGCTCATTATTTCAATGATAGGCACAATAGGTACTCACAAATGACATTCCACATGAGGTGGTTTAAGGCAATGTGATGAGATCATTTTCAAGAAGCTCTACTAGCATTGTTGTATAAGGTCGTCTCAAAGGAGTAAATGCTCTATCCCTTGGACATGTAGATCCACTTGAACTCTCCAAAGAGATGTTGGATTCAAGATTATGAGGATGTTGATCGAAGATATGATTGATGTGATCCTGTGAAATAATCTCTTGATAAAAGATAGGATTACCATGAGGAGGTTTCTCCTTTGAAGAACTTGAAGACATGTGTGTCTTGTGATCATAGAGAAGAGGAAAGATTGATCTTAGTGAAGACCCACTTGATGAGGTATCCTTTTCTTCCTTTAAGTCTTGAATTTCAGATTTCAAAGCTTGCATTTTCTTAGATAGGGTCTTAATGAGAATTTATTCTTCCTTGTTGTTAATACCATAGGATTCATCCCATTTGTTTTCAGTCATCGTAAGATTGTCTTGATCAAAGTCTCAGAATGGTGCCAAAGGGATTTCCGAATTGTCCCCAAATGTGTGAGTTTGGGTTTGATGTTTCAAAGTAATTGATTCCACTATCAAAGGGTTAGAATGCCCTGATAGTGAGCTGGGAACCAATGAGAGTTGATTGTTTGAAGTAAGTGACTACAACATCAGAGGGTTAGAATGCCCTGATAGTGAGATGGGAATCAAGTTTGTTTAGCTGAGTGTAAAGACCACACGATTCGAGACCAATTGTGAATATCTAGAAGGACATGCAAGGTATACTTATAAGCAAGTTGTGAAATAGCGACAGATGTACTAGCAAAAGCAATAGGACCAGACTGAAGAGCCAAAAGGGTATCCAAAAGAACTGAATTCTTCTGAGAAACAAGTATGCAAGTGCCCACTGTCCTAGATGTGATCCTAGAAATACAATATGCGAGCTTCTGATGACCCTAGATGCAAGCTTTAATCCTAGATGCGATGATGTGCTGACCAGATATGAGCTAGGATACTAGATACGAGCCAGGATACCAAATACGAGCCATGAAATAAGGGATGCAAATTTCTGATGTCTCTGTCAGATTTCGCCAGTTTTAAAAATTTTGTCTTAGAAGTGCGTGAAGTTCGTTTGATTGCAGATTGTGTTCTAAGACCTGTTAGTGGGTGAAAAATACATGTGTAGACCAAGGATTGAAGTTTGTTGCTTGTTTTGAAGGATTTAATCTTGTTAGTGATCTTTTAGATACATCAAGAAAATTTGCATTGTTAGGTGAATAAACACATTCTTATGCCCTATTTTCTAGGTGGAGGATGAAAATCCTTGCTTGTTGACTTAAGTACACACTCAGATGCTAATCAGAATACAACCATCACCAAGCACGCAATGGCTCTAGTCATGATGCTGTATTAGCTGACTCTAAATGCAAGTGAAGGCACGATATGACGAGTGTCTTGGGGCAATTACTTTTTGCCTTGCATAAGGATTATCACCCTTTCGGGGATGAATCAGGTAGTTTTGTCTACAAAGTTCATCGTTTATGTTGGGGCAATCCGTTCAAAACTGTCTCCCATAGAATTGCACAAGGCAAAATTGAGGCGTATAGCCCTATGAATACTCAAATATGTGTAGTCTCTCAAGTAAGATTCAAGCGGCTCCACTCTACTCATACCCAAGCATGTTCAAGGAGTGATGTCAAAATTCTGAAAACAAAACCAACTCCGTCTTCCGAGGCTTCGGCCTACGAGGAAGCAATTATTTATAGTGAGTTGGAAGGGTTAGCGTAAAACCTTTCCTCACTTGGGTCATTCCCAGGAGATTTTTTCCTCAACCGGCAGGCCCTCTACTATTAAATAAGCATACAAAGGATTGGAGAGCGTAGGATGTCTAGATTTCTGATTCTTCAAAAGAAGAAGAGCGTACTCTCCTAATTCATGCCGTTTTCTCCCAAAACATGCAAATCAATGTTTGGTCCCTCAAGCTATGTTGAGCTTGATTTAGATATTTCTAAGTTAATGAAAACATGATGCGTGAAATCAAATTTGTTTTGTTCAATTACCCGCAATGTTAAATGATTTGCTTGTTCAATTTCTGATCCAAAACTTAGACAATGATATTTTCTTGTTCAATTAGCCACAATGTTTAAGTGATTTGTTCAATTTTAGATCCCATAATGAATTAAATGATGTAAATTTTTCAGTTATCCCCAAATTCTTTTACAAGTGTTAAACCAACATCTGATTTTATGATTTTCCTCAAAGGAAAAGAGCATAGTAATCTGGTCGATTTAACAACTGTTGAGAAAATGTGTTAAGTTTTGAAAAAGATTTGCAAAGGGTTAGTACTGAAATTAGTTTAAAAACACCTGTAAACACACACGTTACCCAAGTCTTCCTACTTCCTTATTAGCAACCTGCAAGCACTCGTTAGGCTATCAAAAGATCAAATCAAGAATTGGTTAAAGTGTTAGGGGTTAGGTAATGAAGTTCACAAAAATTTCAACCAGATGCGATCCTAAAATTATAGGAAATGATGCAACAAACCAAATGTGAGCCTCTGCTACCAGATGCGACATAGTGTCTACTAGATGCGAGTCTATACCGAATATGACCCAAGAAATCCTGGATGTGAGCCTCAATTTTCGCGGTGCGAGGGCGTATCTCGGATGTGAGCTTCTGCTGCCAGAAATGACTCTGGACCTGAAAACTGGGAAGATAAATTGGTGAAAAACAGAGTTAAAATGAGGCAAAATCTAGAATTTATCCCCATGGTGGGTGCCATAAATGTGTGTGAAATATTGCACCTATTACCTGCGACACAACACTTCAATAGATCATTACATTAGTGAAAATGGGGTTAGTAAAGCATGGAAATCCACTAAAATTGATCTATTTCTTTTTAACTAGGAGTGTGAAAAACAACATAATAGCCCTTAGATTATGCCTTTTCCAGTGACATATACAACCTAGCATGAAAGATTTGAATCAAAACTAATCTAAATGATAAAGAAACATGCATATTAGTTCTATAAATGAAGATAATAACAATGCTTAATATTAGATCTAAGATGCAATATGAATTCCAAAATGATCTAAACAACATAACAATACATTTAACTCTAAAATTATGGGCTTATTTGTGCTAAAAAACTCCTCCTATTTATAGAAGAAATGAGGAGAGAGAGGGGGGACAAGGGTCATTAATGGAGTTGCAAAACTCATTAATGAGGTGTAAGAGGCTTTAAATGCCAAAGGCATTAAAGAAGCATGGGCTTGAGAAATATGCATTTAATGCAAACATTTAAGAGGAATGGAGAGGTCAGATGCATTAAATGCAAGCATTTAAGAGGCATGGTGAAGGTTTAGAGTCAAGCTTGAGAAAGTTGACTTTCTCAAGTTGGTTGAGTTCCTAATCACATTTTTAGGAATGTGACATCATTAGGAGGTGGGTTAGAATGGGATTAGGATTAGGATTAGATTTAGCATGGGGTGAATAGGTTGGGATGAGTTTGAATCCATGGTCAAGGTGGTTGAGGTAGGTTAGGTTAGGGTTTAGGGGAATATTAATGAAATGAATTATATTAAATATATTCATTCAAAAATAGGAATATTAATTATCTAAGCATTTTATTGCTTTAGATAATTAATTAGGACTATAGCCAATTAATTAGATAAATTTAGGCTAGAAGATAGGCTTTTTGCAAGTGATTTGATATAATAGGGATTTATATAATTCCTCTTAAATTAATTACCTTAGCCATGTTTGATTTGAAATGATTTGATTTGATTGACTAAGATGATCAATAAAATTTAGTGATTAGATCACTTAGGAGATTAAATTTGATTTGATTGAATTATGCCAGCCGATTGCAGAGTTGTCTAGACATAATTGGGGGTATAATCACACTTAGAGAAAATAGGGTCTATGGTTAGAACATACCAAATCCAGGTGGTTACAACTGAAAGTTATTTCAGTTTACCAAAGAAGAAAGTGTCTGAGATTGTGAGCATCAAGAAAATTGAGAAATGGTTTCATCGCTCAAGAATTTTGATCGATAAGCCAAGTCTTGGCTGACAATCTCATAAGAAAAATAGAGAAATGCTTTTCGATAAGATTATATGGATTACAATATTCAACGATGGGCCATACCCGACAACAAATAAAGACTTTGATGAGAAATAAGGTGTCGATACCATATAAAAGGGAAATATTCAAGATAAATTTTTTTATCGAGAGATGAGTGAATGAGATGTGGTCCCACAAAAAGTTGAAAGTGACAGATGGAAGTCGCGAATCCCACCTAAGGTTCTCCTCGATGAAAGTTGGCATTTCGACAAGAGAGAAAATCATTCTAATTGGTGTCTTATACTTCATCGAATAACAAGTAGCTTTAACGATGCCCATAAGAATATACACTTTGATAAAATGTAAGGACAAATTCATTGGTATGTCATATTTTATCAAAGAGAATCCTCGACAGTTAAAAGAAGCCCGATGATAATATATGCTTCATTGAGGATGAAATGCAATTTTATCAGTGTGTTGAGTTTCATTGAAAGAAATCATATGAGCTAAATCATCAAGGTTTTGATGAAAATAAAATTTACGATGAAATGACAAAAGGGCATCCTCAGAGAAAAATATTTCATTGAAAGATCGATATCATAGATAGTTGATTACAGACTGGAAACATATTAATTACCGAGAAAATACTGTTCTAAACATCACGTCGACATGGAATTTGAAATGTGAGCATTAAAGAACGTTGTAGAAACTAAATAATACCAGAAGTGTTTGAGCATTAATTAACTCGCTCAAGGAGATTGAAGATGCAATTTAGAGGAGATTGAGGAAATTCAAGATTTCCAATGATCAACAAAAGAACAAGTAAGTTCCATACTTCCTTTTGGTTATCCTTTTTTACGTATTATGGAGTCTACTTCCTTGGCCAAGAAACCTTGAGGTAGGAAACAAAAAGAGCCCTTATAGATAGATACTGGTGAAGAAACAAAATGTAAGAGGCATAAAAAGGAGGGGAGGACATTAAATCAAGATTTATTAGACCAATTTCCTACTTCTAGTTTAAAATCTAAAAAAAGGTTAAAACAACTGATGAGGGATTAGAAGACAATTTCGAACATCTATGTGATACTTGGACAAAATTACGGGGTTATGATATGTTTATGTTTCATTATAAGAGGAAAGATGGACCAAAGCCTATATGCAACCCCTGGAGATTGAATTTAGGAAGGTTGGCTATTCCTAATGTATTGTTTGAAAGATCACGCACAAATAAAGGTTTTTGGCTTTGAAGGATGTCCTTATGCTTTACCCCTAAAATAGTTCCAGACAATGTACCATACTTGGAGATAATCAGGAAAATGTATGAATCCAACACAATACATTTAAGATCACATGGTAAACAATCTTTTGTTCTTAGATGTTTGTCCTTTGGTGAATTCTTGGTAAAAAATACAAAGAGTTATGACCTAGTTGGTACAAAATTGAAATATTATGCCATATCATCTAATGATCCAAGGGTTAACTTTGATCCAGAGGGATATATTCAATGGGCTAAAGGTTTGCAAAAATTGAAGGGATATGAGAACGTTTCACTACTGGATGATGACTTTACCAAGAATTTAAAAAGAGATAAATCCATCAAGAAACAAGAACTATATGATAGGGTTGTTGAAGCCTATCAGTGGAAGGTGTTCAAAATAAGATCAATTTAAAAGTGTTGAGAAGAATTGAGGATACAATTGCCAAGGTAGAGAAGATGTTAGAACAAATTGAGGAGATCTTGGAGGGAATTCCTATATATGTAACACAGGGAAGACCAAAAGATAACAAGGATGTCATGCCTTTGGATAACTTATCCCCAAATTCTCATGTAGATGAAAGAGCATGATGATATTCCAGATGAAGTAAAAGATGAAGCATATATGAATGAGATCATATTGGAACCTCCTACATATGATATTGCTGATGAAAGGATTGATGAGTGTGATAATTTCATATTAGATGAACAATTCATCTATACCCCAGATTTCAAATCTTTTTGTATCAGTACAAGGCAAAAAAGATAAGAAAGAGATGTGATGACATTTCAAATGAAGAAAGTGTATTGCATGAATTACATATTCATATTGATAATGAAATGAAGGAGATAACTCCACAAAGGGGTAGACAATTATTGAAGCATGCATGGACAATTATCTACCTAGGATAGAATATGAAGACTACAATACTTTTTGATAGTTTTGCAAAATCAGTTGGTTTTGAAAAGATGTTGTTGCCTGAGGAAATTGATACTATCTACACAAGATTAGGCTATGATCCAAGAAAAAAAGAACTATTGAAATGGGCCATCTATCTGAGGGACAAAAGGCCAATTCTTGTCAATACAGATGAGGCCTTTGGTCACTTAATGGTTCAACAAGTGGGAAAGGCTAATCGTTTAGAGACAACTATGCTTAATTTGAATGTGGCCAGATTGAACAAGGATCAAGTAGACCTCCTTGTTAGAGAAAGAAACAACTATAAGAACCTATATGAAGTTGCTGAGATGGAGAAGCAAAAATTGCAAGAAATAGATGCACAACATGAGAAGTCTACCAAAAGCATTGTATATCAAGAGAAACTAGTTGAATACGAGGAAGAACAAAGGATAGCCTTAGCGTCAAAAGATGCAATAAATTGGAAATATAAAGTAGAAAAAATTGAGAAGAAGCTGAAGGATGTAATGGAAAAGTAAATCAAACCATCACAAACTAGCAACTGATATAATCAAACATCGATATGATTCAGTGATGGTACATTCTATACCTTTCTAGTATACTTACAAAGGGGATTTTAGAACTTTGGAAGACCATGGGAGCTTACAACAAAGACTGAAGGACAAAGTAAAGTCGCTAAATTAACTTGAACAAAGTACTCCTCCAACATGAAAAGAGCTATGTGAGAAACATGAAGGTTTCTATAAATACTTAAATAGGGATATGGATAAACTCGAAGGAAAATATATAGATATGCTACATGGCCTCATGTGTGATGGAGAAATTGTACAAATGGATCAATGGAAAGAAGAGTGCAGAGGAAATATGACAAATACCATTGAGAAGATTAAAGAAGGAGATGACTTGGCACCCCATGTGACAAAGATCATAGACATCATGTGCCAACAAGAGTACATAATGAAATGGTTGGTTGCTGACCGCGTCACCTACAGAGCCCAATATTTTGTGGAGCATATAGGGAAAGTTAATTTGTTTCTTAGTAGGAACAATTAGTCAAACTTTATGATTTTTTTATATTTAATAGTTATTTAGATGTTAGTTAAGCTCATAGTTTTCTTTTAAAACGATGTAATATTTTGGAATTAAAAGACATTATCTTTCAAAGTCAGATTCTTCCAATACTTAAGGAAGATAAATTTTGTAATATCAAATAATACTTCATAGGATAAAAGATATACTTTATCAGTTGTAAGAGACATTTTCAGAATTAAGGCAATGTCAGTGCTTTAATTTTATAAAGTTGTGGATGCAATTTAAGTTGATCAATTCCTCTATGATTTCTGTTTCAAGTAAATATAATCTATCTAGAGTATTTGTGTAGTTAGATTATTTGTATTACATTGCAATCTGATTATGAAAATTTGTATGTGAAGTTGTTGTCCATACTTATTTTATCTTATTGGTATTTTCAAGAAAAAATTAAACTCAATAGGACTGGTTGTGATGTTATCTAATAATTCAAGACATTGAAGGTCAGATAAGTTGACAGGGTCATCCAAGTGGTGGTCTTAAACATTGTCTTGCAGGGGTTATACGTGAAGGTCGAGGAGAAGAGTGACTCTGCAGCCCAATAGAAGGAAGACACTGGTCTATCATTTTAAATAATAAAACCCAAAATCATCAAGATAATATTGTAGTAGGAGCAAATTAGAGATCAGATAATAAAAAAAAATATAGTTAGAAGTGATAAAGAGGTAGGAAGATAAATTGATAGCAATAATCAGTTAGATTGAAGAAGTTACATTAGGAGAATAGTTGCAAATCATAAGTAAAGAAGAAGATAGGAAAGACTAGTAAGATATCGGGAAGTAGCAACAAGTAAGATAGGAGAAGATAGAAGAATTTTCTTATTTCAAAACTCTATTTCATTTTGAGATAACATATATGTATAATCATTAGAAGGATATTTCAATCTTCTATAAAAATCTTCAACGTAGTTCAAGAATAGGTCTACCCACCTAGGTCTTACAGAGCCTGAAGTGCAAAGGATTTTAATCAAATTTGATTGATCCTATTAGTTTACCAAGTCAATTGGAGAGTTTGAGCATAAGCGCTGGCGTAATTTTAGAACTTTCCAATCTGTTGATTTGGGAACCAATAGATTGGTGAACCTGCTGGGGATAAAATAAGTAAATCGTCCAGAATAGTTGGTGATATAAGAAAAAACACTCTACTAAGAAATAGAACCCAAAAGATCAATATCAATCATTCCTCATATTGAGGTGACGAATCTAATAAAAGAACCTTGACAATATATGAATGAATACATAATTTGTGAATCTAAAAGAACTAATCCAAGACATTTAACTCTTAGATTTTCTAAAGCTCATCCTTGTATGTTTGGAAGAGGGTCATTAGAACAAGGTCAACATATAGAGTTGGATCAAACTATAATAAATTCTAGGAAAAACCAAAAGGGAATTGAATAATTCAAATAAAATAGGATTTGAAGATGCAAGGAGGCTCTCTGAGCCTGAGTTTGGAATGCCAAATTACTGTGAAGGTGAAAGTGGTATTATTGCACTAGAAAGATCAATTGAAAAAGACATGAACTTGACCCATGTGAATAACATAAAAAAGTATCAAAGGCCTACTTACCCACCCGACTTTAAGTCTTCTAAGTCATCAAGAAAAGGTTCAGAGGGAACTCAGAATAATGATCAAGAAAACCAAAAATCACAAGTAGCGAAAATGATGAGAGAGAATTTAACATGCCTCACACCCACCATGGAAGAGACGCAGGACATAGATCATAATAATTAGCAAAATCAAGAAATAATGGGTATCCTTGGTTGATTAATCAAATCCTCAGAGTCAGAGAAAAATTCCCAAAGATCCAACCAAGGTGATAGAACCCCTGAAAACATACAAGGAAGAGATGATCAAAATGGTAGGAGGGGTGTCACTCATGATTTTTATAGAGTCCATAATAATACTCTGTATGAGAATGAACAGGGTAGGAGAACAAGATATCGGCCTCCACCTCCTAATAATGCCCACTTCCAAATTCCAATTGCAAAATCCACCACCACCTCCTCCTTACAATCATAATTTCAGAAATTACAATGGTCAATACTTGTACATTCCCCAAAACCATGGACCCCACTTTCAGCCAGATCATTTTGCATTTACAAGAGGCCCCATGAATATTATCAAATAAAAACCATTGAACTTTACACAAATCCTTGGTGCTCCTCATGACATAAAAAATGAATGGAAAACTGATATCCCTAAATTTGGAGGAAGTGTTGCAGAAAATGCTGAAAGTCATATAAGAGCATTTGAGAACACTATGGAGGACCACGAGGTACCCCATGAGGATATCTATATTAAATTGTCTCTACAATCCTTGACCGATGATGCTAGAGAATGGTACAAAGGGCTGTTTGATGCTTTAATCAGTAAATGGGTGGATTTTAGAAAATATTTCCTTGAAGAATATGGTGATCGTAATGATCCTTCATTTTCTTTACACGAGTTAACCAATATAAAAAATGATGCAATGACTCAGTAGCTGAGTTCAATAAGAGGTTTCATAAATTGCTGAATAGAGTTCCTACCCGAATGAAACCCACCGATGAAATTTGTTTAGTATTTTACATGGATGCCTATAATATTAAAACCAATTATGAGACTAGATCAAGAAATCCACATACTTTGACAGATGCATGTAGAGCTCCAGTCACAATAGAAAATAACAGGAAAGCTTCTGGTAAAATATGAAAATGGGATGATGCTAAATTGCATAGTGCTAGGGCCTCAAAACAAAACAAGGAAGATGAAAAATTAGATAAAGTCATAAATTCTTTGAAGGATCTCAGAACAAAAGTGGGTAAAAATGATAGACCTCAATTTAACAAAAATGACAGACCACGGTTTGGTAGGAATGATAGAATGAGGCTACAAGATATGCCATTTAACAAAACTTGGAAAGATGGAAAACCTGAGATGCCTAAGAAAAGTAAGGATACACCAAATCCTTTAAGTAGACAAGGTAATCATATGGTTAGTGAGAATCCTTGGTGTGTGGCTTGAAATTTTCCTCATTCACCTCAACAATGTGTTGTAGCACAAAGTTTGCAAGAGGAAAATATGGAAGATGATGAATTTGATCCTGATCAAACTATCAACACAGTGTCGATGAAACCATTTGGAGGTACTGATGACTATGATTCATCAGAGGATGAATGTGAAATTGATGTTAGTTCACAAAAATACAATCAACATTTTTATATGCAAAATGAATTCTCAGATGATGAAGAAAATGTTCCTAGACTGAGAAGACCTACTGAAGAAGAAATTAAAGCTCTGACTGTTGCTGTTGTAGCCCAAGCTAGGAGTAACTATAATTTGAGAGGGAAGACAATGAATGTAGATCAAGGTAAGCCTGTTGGAATTTTTGTAAAGGAGAGTACTCAGAAACAAAAGGGGAATGAACCAACCGTGACCAAAAAACAAAATGCAAAAATAAAAAATGATAGCACTAAACACGTCAAACCTCCCAAGCCAGAAGGTGTTGATAAGATTGAGTCACTAAGGCCAACATATATTGATTCAAAATTATCTTTTGACATCACAAGTGCTTTGTCTCAAATGAAGGTATCAATCCAATTGTTGGAAATGATGAAATTCCCACAATATAAACAAAGTGCCATCAAATTATTGAATTGTGTACCTGAGGAACAAGATGGAGCCAATAAGAATAAGGAGGAAGAGACAATACTTGAAGTGTATATTGGTACCACATTAACTAAAAGCCCTTCTCAGATTGATCCATTTTATATGAAACTTTTTATTTACAACAAGCTTGTAAGAAATTGTATGATAGATTCTGGAGCTTCCATTAATATTATGCCTCGTGATGTTATGAAAGAGCTGGGACTGAGTGTTGACACAACATATGGAAAGTGTTATGCAATAGATAAACGATCTGTCCTTGAAGTTGGTATTATGAATAATGTTGAGTTTAATATTGCTAAATGTCCAGAAGCCACATATAGAACTGACATTATAGTGGTAGATGTTGCTCCCAGATATGGCATGTTACTTTCAAGACAATGGACTGGATTGGTTGGAGGGCATGTACAATTGGACCTGTCATACACTACTATCCCAGTGAATGGAAAAGAAGTCAGAATAAATATAGAACCAAGATCTTCATATATCATTGGATAAATTGATCCAAATCAAATGACTTTCTTTTGTCATACAGATATGGATAATTTCATAATCCAACTTACTAAACTTGAGTTGAAAAATATTAAGCCAATCAGGATTCATGCTGAGGAAAACAAAGGGCTAGTTTGGAAAATGTTTTTTGATGGTGTTTGAAGAAAAGATGGGAATGGTGCAGGAGTAGTATTTATTTCTCATGATGGATTTTTTTTCAAATATTCCTTTCTTTTGACATTTGATTGCACCAACAATGTGGCAAAATACGAGGCCTTGTTGCCTGGTCTAAATTTAGCCATCAAAAATGGGATAAAAATGTTAATTATTTATGGTGATTCAATTAATTGTGTCACAAGTAAGGGATACGTATGCTACTAAGAACACAAGATTGAAGCATTACAGAAATGAGGCATGAGACATGATTGAATTCTTTGATTTTTTCTCTGTTGATTGGGTAGATAGATCCAATAATATTATTAAATATTTTTTGGCCAATGTAGTAGTGAGACAAAATGATATAACATTAAGTGAGATATCAAAGGTTGAAATCAAGACTAGAAAAGTTTTCCCTAATAATATATACAATTGGAAAGTCTTTGAGGATAATAGTGACATATTGAGATTTTTGAGATGTGAAAATGAATATGAATCACAAGAAATAGATTTAAATGCTTATGTTGAGGAGAAGTTTTGAAATGAGACTTTATTTGGAAAGGATGCTGTTTAATTAAGAAAAATAAACTTCCTAAAGGATTGGTGATATTGGAGAGAGGTTTTGATGGTAACGATAAAGCAAAAATAAAAGCAACACCTATTACAAATGAAGATGTTGAAAAGATAAATTTAGGGACTAATCATGCACTAAAAGACATACATTGGAAAAAAGCTAACCCCTAAAATTAGATATGATTTGATTACATTACAAAGAAGACTTGTTTGAACATGAAATACCACTGAAAGTAGATGCAAAGCCTTATAGACAAAGGAAAATACCAATCAATCCCACTTTGGCCCCAAAAATGAATGAGTAATCGATGAAACTTAGGTAAAGTGGAATAATCAAGCCCATTAGACATTCTACTTGGGTGTCTAATTTGGTCCTAGTCAGGAAGAAGAATGGTGACATCAAATTATGTGTTGACTTTAGGAACCTGAATATATCATCCTTAAAAGCTAATTATGCATTGCCAAATATGGAGGCACTGTTGCAAAAGGTGACATGAAATGAATTGTTATCCATGATGGATGGATTATCTGGTTATAATCATGTTAAAGTAAAATAATCAGACCAATATAAAACTGCTTTCACAACACCATGGGACACATATGTGTATGTTTGAATGCCTTTTGGCCTAACAATGCTGTGGTTAATTTTCAAAGAGATATGGATGTTGCATTCGAAGAATTGATTGATGTTACCATGGTGGTTTATCAATATGATTTGAATGCATATTCTAAAAGTGTTGAAGACCATTGCAGACAATTGGAAAAGATATTCTTGAAAGCTCTAGAATATGGCATATCACTAAATCCAAAGAAGTGTCACTTTGGTGTCATAGAGGGAAGACTCTTAGGACATATAGTATCTAAGGAAGGAGTAAGGATAGATCTTGAATGACTTGTTTCCATTGACAACATTCTAATTCCCAAAACAATGAAGGCTATCCAATCATTTTTTGGTTAAATAAATTGCCAAGATCTTAAAAAAGGGTGTGTCACTAGATTGGATATTAGAAGCCTTGAATTCTTTCATGGATATTAAAAGAGAAATTAAAGAGGCACCTGTCCTAAAGTATCCATATTTCTCTAAGCCTTTTCAAATCCCTTCTTTTTCTTCCTTTCATACGATAGATGTAGTGATGTTACAAAAGAATCAAGAAGGGTATGAACAACCTATTGCCTTTTTCAGTAAGATCTTGCAAGTTTTAGAGTTGAAGTATGACACAAATGAAAAACATGCATATGTGGTGGTAAAGAAATGAAATCATTCAAACCTTATTTGGTTTGTGCCGAGGTTACAACTTATGTTCCTAATGCAGTTGTAAAGGATATCTTTAGGCAGGTAGGGGCGATTAAAAGAAGGTGTAGGTGGATTAATTAGGTCCAGGAGTTTAATATCAACATCCAAATAACTAAACGAGTAAGAGGACATGGATTAGAAAGGTTAATGGCTGAGTCTAATATCGAAGTGACCCAAAAAAATCATATGGAACTAGAAAAGGGATTTATACACATTGAGAGATTCCCATGGTATCAGATCATTCTTTATTATATATTAAGTGTCTGGATGACTAAAGTGACAATTAGAAAAAGGTCTTTGAAATTACAGGCAACATGATATGTACTGATTGAGGGAGATTTTTATGAGAAGAGTCATGAAGGAATGTTACTTTTTTGTTTGGATACATACTAGTCTAAAGCAGTACTAAAGGAAATACATGATGGTGTATGTGGTGGTCATTTCACAGTGAAGACCATAGCTTAGAAGATATTAATGACATTATTTTTTCAATGATTTTTATTGTCCTAAGTATTTTATAAGGGAGAAGTAAAAACATGATCTATTTGTAATGATCATAGGGGGAGTAATCCCAAAGTTTAGCTCTATACTTGTGTATTTTTGTTTGCTTAGTCAGACACTTAGCAAATTTTTCTAAGTGTTGCTATCAATGCCAAAGGGGGATATTGTTGGCATATTATGAAGATGATCATATCCTAGATCATGTAGTGAATGTTGTAGTGTTGTCATTTCTGGAAAAAATCTACTTCACAAGACAAATCAGATATACTAGTGATGAAGGTGA
The DNA here is from genome assembly GCA_018584345.1 of Thuja plicata. Taxonomy (NCBI): domain Eukaryota; kingdom Viridiplantae; phylum Streptophyta; class Pinopsida; order Cupressales; family Cupressaceae; genus Thuja; species Thuja plicata. Next base: position 2,648,899 of record MU227378.1, on the reverse strand, counting down.
CTGCCCAAGGATTTTTATAAGTGTTCAGTGTACTAGTGATAATACAGTCTAGGATGGTGATTTTTGTGTGCAGTGATAATCTGAAGGATTTAGATGATGAAATATTACATGCAGTATCTACATATTCATATTTACCTACATATATGATTGCACAAATTGATTCAATACATAGATGGATATCTGAGGCAAACACAAGTAATATAAGCAAGAACAATCAATCGATGAAAGAAAGGTGATGAAATTGAGGTAGCGATCAATTACGTGTCAAAATTTTTTTATTTATGAATTTTATTGTTGAGGGAAGACCTTGAGGAGTACAATTTCCTATGTTGGCATGATCGCTTATGGTGTTTGTTAAGGATTTGGAGGCCGATTGAGGTAACACATTTTAGGGTTGTTCCACTGACCTAAAAGTGTATATATGAGATGAAATTGAGTGATGATGGAGTGAGAGATTTGATGTGATTATTGTAGTGGTTTTAGTGGATTTTTTTGAAAATAGAACAATGATTTGAGCAATGCTAAATCAAATTTGTCAAGAAGAGTGTGCTACTTCCAGATCAATTTTATTTGAGTTCATTCTCAAGGAAATTCCTAACTAGCTTGTGATCAAAATCCTCTAACAAGATCCTAACAGGTCTAAAGACTAAATTCTCTAAAAGGGCGACTCTCAGAAGGAGTTCTAAATCCCTTAACTAGGTAATTCCTGACAGGACTATTGTAATAGCTTTTAACAAGACTAGAGATACTCTTAACAGTGTATGCCCCTTAATAGGGTGGTTGTAATTCTCCTAACATGGAAAGACTTATTGGGTCACTAGTGATATTTGTGGGTGATAATTCCCATCGTGAGTTTTCCCTCTAACAAGGGTTTCCACCATAAAATATTGGTATCATTGTGTTGCTTTCATGGATGTATGTTTTGATATGCTTTTATATTGCATTTAGATTTGCATGTTGTTTACTTTGGAAGTTGATGAAAAGATTTTGTAGATTTGTGGTTACACTAATTCACCCCCCTCTCAGTTCCTTATAACATTAACAAAGAGATACCAACTTTAGGCCTGTGCAGTATAGACTGACATTCTTGGACAACCATGATCTTTCTTGAAATATCCATAATGATGATCCTGTCAGTAGGATACCAAGGAAGAGCATAAGGCTCACCTTGAAAATAGCCAATCCTCATGTAAGTTAAGGTTGGAAACACAATAATTAAGCAACCATACTCATTAACTTTTGTCAATGCTTCATCATACACTCACCTCTTTGGAAGTGTTTTGTCAAAGAGACACATGTATACCCAAAGAAGGCATCATGCACTCTCCTGTAATGTACCTAACTTGGTCTTAGTGTCATATTCTCATAATAATCCTAGTATGACACCAACAATCTATCTCTCTTAGTTGAAAGCCTAGAAAAGGATCCTAAGGAAGCCTCAATGTAAACCAAGTATAAATTCATGTAAAAAGTGAGAGTGTTAGGGACTTGGATTAGCTTCTCACAAAGTGTATCACCAATTATTTCACCCCAGAAGATCTTATGCTTGGAACTCAAAATCAAAGAGATGAATTTGTACATCCAAGGATCGAAGATATTGGACTCCTTGAGGCCCATGACCCCGCTGAGTAAGATAATCAAATCATTTATCTCCTCATGAAACTCTGACCCATGGACTTCCTTTGGCCATCTAGATAAATAAAATATCTTATTCACCAACCAAATTTTATTGTACTTTATGCAATCATGTTTCCTTTCATTCCATCTATCCAAAGCCTTTTTATTGGTCATATAAATAAAAACTAGAGTAGGTGAGACTATGAATATTTTGTCAATAGTATTAGGATCAAGGATGATAATGGTGTTTTCATCCTCATCCCCGATGGTCCTATTTTTATGATCAAAATGTTGACATGCCATTACAAACTCTGGTTCTAAGGAAACCATTGGAAATGTAAAAAAATGATGAATATGACTCTGAATAACATGATCCATCTCCTTATTCATAGAGGTTTCCACCCTTCTGAGAAATTCAACTATTTCAAGATGCCCCAATTAAGTGTCTCTGATCTCATCAAAATAAGATGTCACCTGGGAAGGTGAGTTAGCATTCTTATATTGATCATACTAATAATTCATTTTCTTCTTTCCTTTCGGAGAGACTGGCTCTTTGGACATAACAAGCACACGTGGATGAAATTGCAACATGAAAATCCCATAATGTAAGAACAAGTTCATGCGACATGGATGAATCCATAAGGCACTTTTTAAGGTTCAATCTCTTCAGATCTGCAAGCATATGCATATTGGACATGAATGGAAGACCTTTGAGAAATTGGAAATGAAGGAAAATTGATGAAATCAACTTTTAAAGTGAGAGAAAAGATGAAAAATAAGTTTTTTCTAGAGCACTATAGGTGGATGAAAAATAAACACTTTGGTATGGAATAGAATGCAAACGCGCATATATACAAGTGGGAAGACTTTTTATTTGCAAGGGGTTTTCAATTCCAATTACAAGTTATTTGGAAGGAGTTTGTTTCTTGAAAACGAGTTTTTAAAGTCCCTTTTTAGGTTGGAAAGAGATTTCAAAAGTGCTTAGAAAACAATTTGAAGTGGGTTTTTTTTCCAATTACAAGTAGGGGAAAAATTATCTCTTTTTTGGAAAGATAAGATTACAAAGAGGGTTTTTAATCCTATCTGCAAGTAGGTAAAATACACTTTCTTAGAGTTTTCTCTTTGTGGGAAGGACTTGCATTGCCATTTTGGGGAAGAACTTGCATTGTTTCACAAAATAATGCTCTCATACAAAGACTTTTCAAATTTGAAAATGATTTGTAATAATAAAAATGTATATACAAAACAAGAAATAAAAACAAACAAAAGAAAGAATCCCTAAATGTTTTTCATAAAGAAGAGGAAAAAATTCATACAAAACTAAAAAAAAAAGTAAGTGAAAATATACCTCTTCTTGAGAATAAAATTCAATAAGGCAGAAGTCTTGAATCTCGAGAAAATACCCCAAATCTTTGATGATTTGGAGTTGGAAAAAGATCCCCAAATTTGACTAAACTTGAAACAAGAAACCATACTCGTTCACTTTCCTCCATGCTTCATCATACACTCACCTCTTTGGAAGTGTTTTGTCAAAGAGACACATGTAATACCCAAAGAAGGCATCCTGTACTCTCCTGTAATTGTGAGGCCTCACCCCGAGCCCGTTATAGCTTTTCATTTATCTCATGATAGAACTAGTATTTGATAATTCATTTTGATGCACTATGGTTTATACACTTTATGAAAAGGATTTGATCACATGGATTTTACATGCACCTTACTTTATGATGCTCATGACAATTTATTTATGATACATTTATGATATGCATTATGTTTATTTAGTTTAATGAATACTATGATGATGGAATGAAGTATATATGCTTTATTGAATTATTTAGGAAATAGGTAATTGGATTCAATTATGATGAATTGTGATTCCTATTGACAATTAAATGTTATGTCCATTAATATGGTTATACGTGCATATTGTTGGAATTATATTGTGAATGATGTACTTAGAGGGGAGGGGTGAATCAGTACCTCTAAAAATTTTCTTGGTTAGCCCATTAACCCTTTGTCATCAGTTTGTAAATTATCTTATCTAACTATTCATCTTTCTTTATGTATATGCAATCATAACATAAGTTCTTTAATATGTAACCATACAAGAAACATTCATGAATATAGATAACACATGACACAAGATATGATATCACAGAAAACTCCTATTAGGAAGTAAAAACTGCGGTGGGGATTGTTACCCACAAGACTTCACTATCTACAGATAAGAAGGGGCCGGTTAAGGCTTACAATTGGTCACTTCTGATGACCTACTCTGTTAGGAGTATTACAGTGGAGACCTGTTAAGATCTACTTTGTTTGAAGCTTTAGAAACACTGTTAAGTGTGCACTTTGTTAAGAGATTTGTAAAGAACTGTTAAGTCCACCTTCTACAAAAGGATTTTAGATGTGATGCACTT
>MU227378.1:2587160-2600487 GCA_018584345.1 Thuja plicata | reverse complement strand
AGGGCCTTCATTTTACATTTTTACACATCCATGACTAGAGAGCTATGGATCAATATTTGAGGCCTCATTCTTGAGAAACCTTGAATGGAATGATTCATAGAAGTGTGACAACATTTATGCACACACCTAATAATCAAAGAAAGAATTATGAAGTCAAAGGGTTATACCTCCATGAACAAAGTAAATTAAAACCCTTTCTTGTCAAAGAAAATTCTGATGGTCATGGCCTCCATAACAAAACTCATTCTCAAGATGTTGGTACCCCTTCCAAATCCAAATCCAAACATATACCATCCCCTTCGCCCCTTCCATCCATCTTAGGTCCATATATTCCTCCATCCACTAGTTCACAATCCACTTCTCCTTTCCTAAATCAAGGTCAGAGAAGGCACATATATTGGAAAACCTTCCACCCATCCAAAAAGTCTCCATCCACTATTATCCATCCATGAATCACATTCCCCTTTCAAGAAATTTAGATGCCAAACATAGGTTCCATAAGTGAAGAAATCCACATATAGTCAAGGATCAACATGTCCAGTCTAATCATCCTACCAACATAAAGAGTCCACAACATAACAAAACATGGAGCACGAGTGGGAGGGAGGAGGAGGAGAAAAGGCAGGAGAACAAATTTTGAATTTTGAAACTAGAGGGAAGCTAGGAGCTGAGGGATCTGCTGTAGGATCTACGACAAAAGGTGTAGAGATTGCTATTAGATCAATGGAAAAAGTTGGAGGATCTACGATGGTACTATCCAGCAGGGACAATGGGTCAGAAATGGGACCAGAGGTGAAAAAATCAAAAGATTCAAATGTTGGGGGAGAATCATCTCAAGGTAAGTCACATGGTCTCTCTATTAATCTGGGGAAAGGGAAATGGGCGGGTCTCTTTGGTATAAAACCCTCAGGTAAGTCCTTATTCCCTAAAGTGGATATTCTGTCTAACCCACTAAAAGGCGAGTTTGGTATTCAAATACCAGATCAGTTAGTGGACCACACGGTTTCTATCATGGATTCTACTCTGGTAGGAAATTTTTTGGGTCCTAGACCAAATATAGATCTTGTTAAATCCTTTGTGGACAAAAAATGGAGGTTGAAAGGTCAAGTTGATGTAGCGGCTATGCCTAAAGGTTTTTTCTCCTTTGTCTTCTCTAATGGGGAATACCTTTCAAAAGTTCTATGTGGGGGTCCCTAGATGATGGGAAAATCCTCCCTATCTCTACAAAAATGGACAACTAGCCTCGACTATAATGATAGCTTCTTTACTGCAGCACCAGTTTAGATTTGTCTTCCTGGGATGCCTTTGGAATATTGGCATGAAGATATTCTGATAGCTATTGCTAGATTATTTGGGGAGCTTTTATCTATAGATCCTATGACAAAAGCTAGAAGAAGACAAGTTTACGCAAGGATTTGTGTAAATATTTAGCAGAATATTGATCTTCCTTAGGTAATATCCATGAAGTTCAAAATGGGGACATGGAACCAAGATATTAAATATGAATTGATGCCTTTTGCATGTTTCAAATGTAAATAAATCTAGTCATTAGGCTAAACATTGCCCCCAAAAGACCCAAAAGGAAAACAAGAAGGACCAGGATCAAATCAAAAAGGTCTGAGAATGGAATGGAAAAGAAAAAATAGAGGAAACAAAGGTCATCCTGAACATGCTGGAAGGAAATAAGGATCAAATGGAAGAAAACATGAATGGAAAAATAAATGAGAGAAATTAGCAGGAGCAAAAAGGGGAAGCTGTCCAAGCATTGGTGATGCAAGTTCCTGAAGATAGGAAAACTGAGTTCACAAGAAAGAACATAATAATAGAAGAAAGAGGGGAACTTGTAATAGTTGAAACCAAACAAAATTATTCAAGGATAGAATAAAATGTGACTCCTTCTAAAGGAGAAGAGAAAGAAAGGTATCTTGAAGATGAGGAGTCTCTGGCAGATCTAGAAAAAACAATGGTCATAGGAAAAACAAGAGAAGGAAACTGACCCAATCAGGGGAAGGAAAATAGATTCCCCAAAAGATCAAAACCATAATGAGAAATAGAAGGAGGAAGAAGTAGAGGAAAAATCTTGGTCAACCGTGGGACACTCAAAGAAGGGATCAAGTCAAAAAGGCCCAAAATCCCCTGAAGGAAACCACCCCACATTTGAATTGAACCCTAGCTCAGGAAAAAAATTGAGAGCTCTTCAATGGGGAAATAAAGTAAAAAGGCAAGAGGCCAAAAGTTAGGAGTCTTGACAAGACAACATAAAGCAGACATAGGAACTCCAAAACCAGACAAAGGTAGAAAATCTAAGAAAACTCAAAGGGAAGAGGAAGCCAAACATAATATTGCTAATGGAAAACAAATCACTATCCATCAGTTTTGTTCCCCAATCCTTAAATGAAGATTATTTCATGGAATATTCAAGGACTCAATGGTCCTCACAAGAAAGATGTTGTTAGGAAATTAGTAAGAGACTCAAAGCCTGATATTCTTTTGATCCAAGAAACTAAAATGAGTAAAGATAAAATAGAGAACTTGAAGCTGTTAAAAAATGGGAATTGTTTTGGTAGTAGTTCTGAAGGGGCTTCTGGAGGATTGGCTATCTTCTGGAACCAATCTTGTTTTGACTGTCAGCTCTTAAAAGAGGATAAAAACTTCATTGCTGCTAATTTCTGGAGTTTAAAGGATAACTTCTCTTGGACATTAATAAATGTTTATGCTCCCAACACAAAAATTGGTAGACTTAAGCTTTGGAAGAAATTGCACTATAAAATGGAAGTTAGTTAGGATAACAACTTTCTCATAATGAGAGACTTTAATACCCCATTAAAGAAGGAGATAAAAATGGAGGAAATTTAACTCAAGTGGAAAGTAGAGTCGATTTGATGGACTTTATTATCAATGAAGGATTGCTAGATGTTGATCTAGAAGGGATCAACTATACTTGGTCTAATTGTAGGGTGGGAACTGATCTCATTCAAGTCAAGCTAGATAGGTTGTTGATTAATCCAGAATGGTATACTAAGTTTTCTTGTGCCTTTTCTTCCCTTACCAGAATTGGTTCAGATCATTTCCCTATTTACTTTAATGTTATTCCTTTCACAGGCAAAAAAATGCTCCCTTAAGATTTGAGAAGTTGTGGCTAGACCATCCTGACCTGGAAAATAAAATTAGGGACTGGTGGAATATTAATGTGGAAGGAACAACTATGTTTAAAGTGGTGAAGAAATTGGCTAATGTGAAAGCTAATGTTAAAAATTGGAATAAGAACATCTATGGTGACATCTTCCAATCCAAAAATAAAATCCAAATGGATCTGAAAGATATCCAAGAGGAAATTCAAAGGAATGGATTATCTAAAAATTTGAGAACTCAAGAGAATTTTGTCCTTGTAGACTTTCACAATATCATAGCAAAAGAGGAGACTTTCTAGAGATAGAGATATAGATCTCTTTGGTTAAAAGCAAGAGATAAGAATACTAGATTCTTCCATCTCACTGCTCTTAAACATAAGGTAATAAACAAAATTCATTCCTTATCAGCTACTAATGGTAAAATAACCAAAGAAGAAGATATAAGGGAAGAAATGATGGGGTATTTTGTGACCTTATTATCTAAAGATCAAAATATTAACTTAGAAGACCAAAGGAAATTACTAGCCTTAGTTCCTTGTAAACTGGATCATTCTGCTAATGTTCTCCTAAAATCTATCCCCTCAGATATAGAAATTAAGAAGCCTGTCTTTTCTTTTGAAGGAGAGAAATCCCCAGGTGTTGATGGGTTTCAGATGTTTTTCTTCCAGCAGTATTGGTGCATTGCTGGGAAAAATGTTTGTTCAATAGTTAAAGAATTCTTTGGAACTAAATCTATCCTCAAGGAACTTAATTCAACTTTTATATCTCTCATTCCAAAAAACCTGGAATGGACACAATTGATGGCTTTAGACCTATAAGTCTTTGCAACTCCCTATATAAAATCATCTCGAAGGTCATCACTTCTAGACTTCTAAGATTATTGTGTAATCTTATCTCTCCTCAATGAAATGGGTTTGTTCCTGGAAGAAAAATTATGGACTCTATTATGGTGGTGCATGAGAATATTCATTCCCTTCATGCTTCTAAAAAATAGGGATTCTTGATGAAATTGGACTTGTCAAAAGCCTATGACAGAGAAGATTGGTCTTTCTTGTCAAAAATCCTTAGTTCTTTTAGCTTTGATAAAGATGTGATAAGAATTATAATGCAATTGGTGACTACTGTGACTTCTTTGATTTTTGTTAATGGGGGCTCTTCCATTTTCTTCCACCCTACAAGAGTTCTAAGACAAGGTGATCCCATCTCCCCATTCTCTTTGCTATAATGGTGGAAAGCCTTGGCAGATACATCAATAGTATGGTCTTGTCAGGTAAGATTTCTGGTCTCCAACCTTCCTTTGCCTTGCATAAGTGCTCCCATGAAATTTTTTTGGATGAAACAATTATTGATTAGGGAAGCCTCTGTTAAGGAAGCAAGGAATATGAAAAAGGCCCTGAATACTTATACACATGCCTCAGGTCAATCTATTAACTGGGAGAAGAGTTATTTTTTCTTCTGCAATACTCGCAAAGAAAGACAAAGGAAGATATCTTCCATTTTGGGTTGCAAGATATGGAATCTCCCCTCTACCTATTTGGGTCTCCCTCTCTTCCACAAACCAGATGAGTCCTTCTGGAATGGTATCCTTGACCGTTTTCACAATAATCTGGTAGGATGGAAAGGAGCTACTCTTAGTCAAGCTGGAAAAGTTTAGTTTCTAAAATCTACTCTCCAAATCTTCCAGTCTACGCGCTCAGTCGCTTTAAAATTCCTCAGAAGTATGTAGACTTGATTGAAAAAATGTAGAAAATATTTTTTTGGTCAGGAGTGGAAGAGAAGAAGAGGTTAAGTCTTGTGGCCTGGGAGGTGGTGTGTAAACCTAAGAATTTGGGAGGGCTTGGTATCACAAGTATTAAAAATACTAATAAGGCTTTGTTGGAAAAACAATGCTGGAGAATCTTTGAGGAGGAGAGGGAATGGAATGCCATCATCAAGAGAAATTATCATTTGACTTCTTTGGAGGAATTTCTAAGGAACCCTTTGGATATCAATGGTTGTTTCATTTGGAATAGTATTAGGAAAGGAATGGACCTAATCAGAAAAGGGATAAGATGGAAGCTGGGAAATGGCAGGAAGATAAACTTCTGGACTGATAAATGGCTGAAGGAAGAAGCTCTTAGTGAGAAGCAGGAATGGATTCCAGTGATTATGGACTATAAAGAAATATTTGGAGAGAAGGTATCTAATTACTGGATCAATGATAAATGGGTGGACCTTAGTTGCTTTGATTTTTCCCTCAATTTGGTCAATAAGTATCTTACACCCTGGTTTGCTAGAGAAAATGAACATGACTCTTTGATATGGGGTCCAGAGGCTAATGGAAATTTTTTTGTCTCTTCTTCTTTTTCCCTTCTCTTCCCCAAGGAAGATCACCCTATTAGTTGTTAGGTATGGAATAACTAAATTATACCTAAAATTAATATGTTCTTTTGGCTCCTTATTCAGAATAAAATTCTAACAGTGGACAATATTTGTAAAAGGGGATTTACTATGCCTAATAGATGTATTCTTTGCTTCTTTGAAGCTGAAAATTATAACCATCTAATGATTCATTGTACTTATACTTGTAAAGTGTGGAACTCTATTTTCAAAACTTTCAACCTAGACTAGGTGAAACCTAATAACTTCCAGGATATGGTTAAACAATGACACTGCCCCCTTAATGGTAAAGAAGTCAAAGACCTTTGGAGGATGGTTTTTCCTCACTTCAATTGGAGAATTTGGAAGGAAAGAAACAAAAGAATATTTAGAGAAAAAATCTCATCCTATGAAATTGTGGCCAACAAAATTTGTTGAAGCTTGCTTGAAATTTTTAAAAGTCAGCTTCCTAGAGACTCCCCCTGTAAGAACACTCAGAGTATAATTGATATTCTTAACAGGAATTATCAGGAGAAGAAAGACAAGGATTTAAACTTGAGGGAAAACACTAGATGGGTAGCTCCTCCGATAGGCTGGGTCAAAGGTAATTTTGATGGGGCAGCTCAAGGGAATCCAGGAAAAGCTAGAGTGGGAGGTATTATAAGAGACTCTCCTGGTAATTCTCTGGGAGAAGTTGCTGCCCCTCTGGGAGTTCAAACTAATCATGTTTTTGAAGCTATGGCAGCCCTTCATGTTGTTATGTTGGCTAAAGATATGGGTTTTTCTAATTTTTGGTTGGAGGGAGACTCTCTAAACATAATAAACTATATTAAGGGAAATCATGAAGCTTCATGGACCATTAGCCACATAATTGAAAAAATTAAATTGCTTATGCTCCTTTTTAAAGAAATCCACATAACCCATGTTTTTAGGGAAGGTAATAAGTTGGCGGATGACTTAGCTAATGTGGGGGTTCAAACTGATCTCACCCAATTATGGAGAGGGGAAGTGGATCTCAATATGGAGATTTTATGTCTTATCAGGTACGATAAGATTAACCATATTGAAGGCTCAATTAATAAACATGATTAATGATGAGGCCATCACTTATGATGAAGTGTCATGCTAGCTGTCAGTTGAGGGATGTGGGATTAATGAAAATTGTGACTCCACACAAATTATGGGTTTTAATGAGCATTTTGAAACTGAATAATCAGAACAGTATCACCTTTCAGTGTATTGCATTCCAGAATCTTCATTTTATGCATTTTAAGAGCTCATCGAGCATTATGGGGGGTGGTCTAAAGAGGGACAAGCTGATGGATTGTACAAAGTGGAAACAAAAGAAGAAATTCTAGAAGAGGTTGAAGAAGGGTGGCATTTCCTAGTATCTAGAGAAGCTTCATGGATGGGATATGGAGATAACAAAAAAATTTGCAGAAGGATGGAAGAATGGGAAGGTAAACATGTGGGGAAAGTACTTTACTTGACTATGAGCATTATCTTAGAAATCATGGGCCTTTCTTGTGAAGGCATGAAGTTTTAGAGGGACAAAAAGCGGGCTGGGACTCAAGCCTTCAAAATCTTCCCGAAAACTGAAGAAGAAGAAGAAGCTCTTTTAAGGAAAGGGACGGGGGATTATGTGGATAAAAAAAAAATTAAGTCTCAGTGGGCGGATATTTTAACAGTGATGATCGATTATTTCACCCTGGATGGTTGCTACTCCAAAATTTGTAATCTCCATTTTATTCTAGAAAATCATTTTAGGCACAATAAAAAGGTTTCATTTCCTTTCTATCTTTTGAGCTCACTGCATAATAGTGTCATGGAGCATAGGAAAAAAATGAGTAACCCAGTGCTTCATGTAGGGCTTATTCTGTTAATCTTAGAACATGCTAGAAATCAAATCCCAGAGCCTATCCCCAAAAGGGTTAAAGGGAATGCTAGGCAAGCAAATCTGGAAAAAAAAATAGAGTTTGAAGAAAAGGGTAAGAACCAAAAAGAAGGTGAATCTAGAAAGGCAGGAGGAGATTGACGACCAAACCCTAGATAGTCATGGTAAAGAAGATGAGATTCAGAAAGAGGAAAAGGAGGATACACCTGTGATTGAAAAGGAAGCTCAAGAGATAAATGATGAGACTCTGGTTAGGGATAAAGATGATTAGTTGAGCAAGGAGGATTCTCAAACAAATGAGGAGGAAACACCTATGACTGATAATGATGAGAACATGGATAATGAAGTTGGGAACCAAGAGATAGAAATAGATGAAGAAGAAAAAGAGGGAGATGAAAAGGAGGAGGAAAAGAATGATGGTAAGGGCAATGAGGAACAAATTGAGTAGATGATTTTGAAGGATGAAAACAAGAATAAGAAGAAACATAGAATGGATCCTGAAATGGTAGGATTTGATATTGATGAAAGAATTCCTAAAAGCAAAGAGGACCACGGGGCAAGCATGTAGAACTGGCTCAGTGAGGAGATGAAGATGATGAAGCAACACCTAAATGAGATGTAGGAAGCTATGGAGCCCTTCAAATCCAAGCTTGAAGAAATGGAGAAGGACCTGCTGATTAAGGTTAAAAAAAATAACAACGATGAGGAGATCACTGCTAGAGTCAAAGCTCTTGTGGAAGAAATGATGCAAGATATGAAAATAAAAATCAGCCACAATGGGTACATGATAAGTATCATTCTCAAACACAGTAATATAGGGCTTCAAGTTTCTATTCAGAACTTGAAAGTGTTATATGCTTACCTGGAAAGAACCCTGCTGGAAAATACAACAATTACCATTGATGACAAGGTAGGGAGCTCGGGCCTAGGGTCAAGAACCCGAAGTGGCATTAAAAGGAAAGTCTCGAAGATTCCTAAAGAGATGAAAGAGATGAAGGATTCCATTGAAAAGATGGAAGAAATGTAGAAGGAGGTGGAGGAAGCCTACCAAAGTATGATGTAGTTTCTTTTTATCTGTTCTGGAAACTTTGCTGGAAGTTGTGCTAGAAATTGCACATTTTTTGGTAGTTCTTTGCTTTCCTTTTTTTGGGTTTTGGGAGTTTGTTGGGGTCTTTATTTTTGTTTGTAGCAGGCTTTCTATGTTTATATGGGCTTATGATGCTGATATCTAGTATTCTTTTGTAAAAGGTTTCGGGGTCCTTTCAAAACCTATTTTTACCTTAATAAAAAACATGTCCAGTCTAATCGACATGTAAAAACAAAGAAAAATATGATCCAAAAGGAAAAATAAATTTCCAAAAGGCCTCAAAGGCCCCTTGAGAAAAAATAAAATTCAAAATCAATATGGGTTCCTAAATATCTTATATAAACAATGTATTCTAAGGGCCCACAAAAGCATAAAAAATCAAAATCCATGTGGATTCCTAAGAATCTTCTTGAAGCACAGTATCCCAAAGAAAAATCCAAGTTGGCATCCAAAATTTTTATCCATCCATTTAAACACCTCCAACCTTCCAAATCCATTTTGGGTCCTTATGTCCCAAAATTCATAAACATTCCTCCATCAAGTCCAAAATATCCTTTTCTTCCATCAAATCCAAAATATTGTTTTCCTTCATCACTCCATCACCCCTCAAGGTGTGTGCCAATGTTGTTCATTCCCACATATCCATCCACTCAAAATCAATTATTCTCGCAACCCCTCCATTATTCAACACATATATTTCAGTCTTCCATCCATCCTCTTGTCCAATATTGCGCATGAAGCATTACCCTATCCCACTTCATCCATTTTATCCCCCTTTTCCATCACCCTATCAACATCCTTGAGAATACCTTCAATAGCCATGATCTATTATAACACATATTACAAGGTTACAATCTAAAGAGAAAGATTCTTAATTCCTTCCTCCATTTCCTATCACGAGTCTATTGTCTTCCAAAAAAGTTAAAAAGAAGAAGAAGAAAAAAAAAAGAGAGAAAAATATTCATCCACTAGTGAAAATCTGGCAAACAGGCACATTGGGCAAGTACCATAAAGAAAAATAGGAAAATAGGCATCATGTGTAATCTACGAACCTCTTGCATTCCATACATGGGGGCATGTTCCATCCATATTTTCCTATCATATCGCATCCCTTTCAATTCCTCCATTAACCTATATCCCTCATATCCCTTACCTTATCAGCATCCATATCTTTTGAACTTTGATCTTGACAAGGCTAGGGATCTCCCTAGAAGCATCAAATGTCCTATATGTTTCATGTTGTCCACATCCCTATGGTCCATATTTACTATATTTTCATAGTCTTGAATCCATATCCCTTTCCCTTGTCCATTCTTGATCTTGCTTTCCCTATCCATGTCCTATCATTATCCTATCAAAACCCTCTCTTGGTCTTGATTAGAAAATACAGATAAAAATGCAAAACCTCTTTTCAGCCTCCTCTTGACATGTCCACTCTTGTCAACCACATGCCAAAAAATGCACCATGTCTTTATCTTATCTTGTCATGTCTAGTTCCTTATCTTGCACAGAAACATGTTATCTCATCCTATGGATAGTCCTTGACATCCAAACAACTTCAAGACATACTAAGAGACCTTTGATCTTCATCCATCTACAGTTCAACCATTAATCCATAATTTCCTCACCTTGCTAGACTGGGGGAAATCTACAAAAATTCTATGTGGGGATTTGACCTAGTGGGTAATATTACACCAACCTTGTCTAATGGACATAATTAAATCATAGAAGCAATATAGTACTTCACTAAGTGGGTGGAAGCAATTCCCCTTACTTACATAACTAGAAAGAAGTTCTCAATGTTCATACTCAACCATATCATCTGTCGATATGGAATTCCTCAAACCATCCTGATGGATCACAATACACCTTTCCAAAAAAAAGATGTTGAAGATCTCTGTGAATAGTTCCAAATCAAACGAGGTTTCTCTTCATTAAATTATCCTCAAGGGAATGGCTAGGCTAAAGTGACAAACAAGACCATTTTGAAAATCTTGAAGAAAACAGTTAACGAATCAGGGTGAGACTGGCATTTATAGCTTAGTCCCGCATTATGGGCATACAAAAATAGCATGAGAACACCTATAAGAGCCACTCCTTTCTCCCTAATATATGGATCAGAGGTGGTCCTACCCCTCAAATTAGAAATACCATCCCTGATGATATCATTGAAGAACCTAATTTTAGATGAAGAATACAGAGTAGCAAGGCTCAGTGAACTGGAACTACTAGATGAGAGAAGACAAAATGCATTCAACCACTTACAAGGCTATCACAATTGCCTTAGAAGAAATTATCACAAGAAGGTGAGACCAAAAAAATTTGAGGTAGAAGACCTTGTGCTCATGGAAAATCAAAAGAACCAAGCAGAGCGAGTCAAACCTAGAAAGTTCAAGCCTAACTGACTAGGACCATATGCCATTGTCAACTCTACCCAGCGTGGGGCATACCAATTGGTGACACCAGAAGGAGATCAACTCCCCGAATACATAAACAACATGCACCTCAAGAGGTTCTACGCTTGAGGTCTCAATGGTTAAGGCAACTATCTACATATCTAGAAAATACCAAAAAAATAAAAAAATACAAAAATGTTACCTTTGTGAAAACCTGGCAATCAGGTGCCTTGGTGACAACAAAAAAATCAAAAAAGAAAAAAGTAAAGAGAAAAAAAATTGCTCTCTTAGTGAAAACCTGACAAATAGGTGCTATTGAGTAGGTACCTTGGTGAAAACCTGTCAAACAGGTGCCAAGTGTTCAAATCCAGCTTCACCATCAATGAACTCCAAGATCAAAAGCTTGAGCACACTTCAAATGCAAGACTGATTACCCAAGCTATATACAGAAGCACAATCCCCTCTGAGCACCAACACTTATCGATGGTTAGTACTGGTCCACCAGACCAGGGGGCAATTCTAAATGTCCTAAAAAAAAAAATCAACAAAAATAAAAAAACTCATCAAAATCCTAAAAAGATCAAAAAATCTTGAGAAAATCAATCTCCATCAAAAGCAATAAAAAAATTGCAAAAATCCCAAGCAATAAAGCCAACTCGGTTATCAACAAAGAAAAGGGCGATCATGCCAACTCAATCAATGTCACAATCATGAGCTTCACGAATCATCATTAGGCCCATATGACACAACTTTATCAATCTATCAAATCTATCAGCAAGCAAACTAGTGACCAAGCCAATCTATCAAATGTCACAATCATGAGCTTTGCAAATCAACAATGGGCCCATCTGACATAGCTTGATCAACCACCAAAATGATCAAAATCTATCAATCATATCAATCATATTACACAATGATGGATACACTCAAAACCAGACATGTCAATCTTATATGAGTCATCTATTACTAAAACCAGACATAATCGAAGCAATCACGCCAATCAAGCTTATCAAAAGAGTCAAGCCAATCAAGAGAATCAAACTGAATCAAGGAACCATAAAAAATGTTGACTAGGTCAGTGAGTCAGTCAGATGTCAGTCTATGTTTTATGGTTATGTTATTATGCTACTCCACGATCCACCAAGTGTGGAGAGTATGTATGATGGATCATAACTTATTTTCTTTGATTGCTGTCTGTTGAATGTTCACTTTGATTCTGGGTCCATGATAATTTAGGATAAATGTGGTAGGTGCTATCACTTATCTGGAAGCCACGCAATTCCACAATTTGAGCTTAACCCTAGGAAAGAATTGGACATTCCTTCTCTGTTATCTACTTGTTTATTTACCAATAGAATCAAGAGCTCATGGTGCTATTCAGATGGACTCTGGGTGCATTGGAGTTCTATCTTGGTTTCTATGGTCCTTTATTTTTGCAATAAAGAGCTCATGATGCTATCCAAATAGACTCTGGGTGTGTTGAAGTTATATCTTGCTTGCTTTGGTCTTTTCATTTCAAAATCAAGAGCTCACAGGTGCTATCCAGATGGACTCTGGGTACATTGGAGTTCTATCTTGATTTTCTTTTTTTCTTTTATTCAGATTGTTCAGAGGGTAAAGCAGTATCTAGATGGTCAATATCTGGGTGCTTTTGGCTCTCTTTCTTTTCAAACAGGGAACATAGCTGAACCCAGATGGTCAATATTTTTGGTGCACTAAGTTCTTTTTCTATTCAATCTCTCTACTCCTTCAGGTTATTAAGAGGTCGTGGCGGTATCTAGATGGTTTGTGATTTGGATGCATTGGACACTCTTCAGAATTTCATAAAAAGATGCAATGATGAAAAAAATTGGAAACATGACAGCGACTTGGGTCATCCATCTATTCTATCAATTTATATCTATCAATCATCAACCATCCTTTCTATAAATTCATATCTATCAATCAATCCCAAAGAGCATTCCAAACTAACTTCCTTCTAACTAACACATGCATTACTCAAATATTTTTGCATAGTAGATTGCATTCATTTATTACATAAGAAAAATCCAAAACATGTGCATAGTAGATCATATAATCAATGCATCCATCATCAATAACATGATAACTAACATAGGAATGCATTCATCATCATCATATAGTGATTCATATTTTCAACAAATTAATGCTCATTTGACACATTTTCTATGCTTAATTTGTTGAGGGGGCATATAGTCCACTTGGTATCACTAGGGCAAGATCAAAATCAGAGAATCTTTGACACACTGCAACAAGTCACATTGCATCAAAGAGGGGCAAATATAGACACCCTAAAATGGACTTTACATTAAAAATACTAATTTTCATCTATTAATTAATGGTTTTTTAATCATTAATTAATCATCTATTTTCTTCTAAATTCATTTCCCAAATCATCTAATCAAATTCCCAAAATTAATTAAATAATTAATTTTATTTAATT
>MU227378.1:2568605-2581198 GCA_018584345.1 Thuja plicata | reverse complement strand
CTTCCAACTCAAACAATGGAGGAAACAATGCGAATAATGCAAGAGGCAATAATAATGTTAACTTTGCTCATACTTATGACAATACTATCAATGTTGTTGTGATCAAAGATCAACCTATTCAAGAGTCCTCTAATGCCATCACAAGGGGGAAAGCCTCAAAGGTTACCCTACAAGGGGGTACTCCTATTATTATTGGCCCTAAAACACCAACTATTCTAGCTAAACAAACACCACCCACAACAAAGCCTTATAGTTTGGTAGATCAATTACAAAAGACTCCAGCACAAATATCCATTTTGGAGTTGTTTAAATTATCTCCTAATCACAAGGAAATCCTAGAAAAAGCCTTGGTTGAGGCCACTATTCCTATAAACTTGGAGGAAGATAAATTTCAGAACATGGTAGGGCATCTCATAGCCCCTCATTGTCTTTCATTTTCAGAGCAAGATGATATGTCTATCACACATCCTCAAAACTTACCCTTGAATATAGAGGTATTAATCCAAAGACATAGGATCAAGAGAGTTCTCATAGATAGGGGAGATGGTCTTAATATTTGCACTTTAAACCTTGTCAAGTCATTAGGGTTAACTGAGTCTTCCATTGATCCTAAAAAGCAAATCACCATTAAGGCTTATGATGAGGAGGAAAGGTCTTCAAAGGGTATGATCATTCTACCAATTCAAGTAGGACCTATAAAAAATGATACCATATGTCAGGTCCTTGATATGAAATTGAACTACAACATCTTACTAGGAAGGCCATGGATACATGAAATGCAAGCGGTACCTTATACATATCACCAATGCATAAAGTTTCCATACATGGGGGAAGAGATCACAGTTGAAGGAGATTCAAACCCTTTCCAATATTGCAATTCTTTAAAGCCAAGTCACAAATTATATATTACTCATAATAGAGAAGGAGTCATCCCTGATATTACCATGGAAGAATCCAAGGAGGAAAGTCCAAAACCAACATCAAATGTTACATTGACTTCTAACCCTATTCAAACTAACTCAACTACATCAACTAAGGGAAAAGAAAATATGAGTTATGAGGGTTAAAATTCACATGATAATTCATTCCAAACTTCAAAATTGAGAATGGAAACTTTAAAACCCACTAAGGAGGAAAGGGAACAAACTAAGAAAGATCATTATGAAAAGATGAGTGACCTCATGAACCAATTTGAGAAACAATGCAAAATTCACTCAAAAGGGGTAGGGGAATATTCTGTTTCTCTATTTGATTTACCTACATCTCCAATGACACATGGGAAGCCATCCAAAGATCATCAACCTCATAAATAAAATTCCCATTTTGTGAGAGAATGTGACAAACAAGAAATGGAAAAAGAAGATAATGAGGTATTACAATGGCTTTATAAAGAGGACGATAATTCAGCTAATATCAATGAAAGGGTTCAACATATCAACATCCAAACTGATCAATATGGAAAAGGATTTGATATCATGAAGAAAATTGGGTTTAAGGGAAGAGGACCCTTAGGATTTCGACATAGAGGGTTGTTAGAACCTATTGAACCAGTTCGGAGAGCAAAAGAAGAGAAAGCCGACATAGGTTTTCAACATAAAGGAGAAAGTTCAAGTCCCATGCATGAATTTCGTTTACATATCCATATGGTAGGTTCTAAAAGTGAAGATGATTCTAGGGATTATGAGTGGGATTCATTGTCTGAATAATCTTGTCATGACATAGAAGTTGATACCATTCACACTTATGCAACTCCTCCTAAAGTTGAGAATCAAGAACATGTGACTCAAAGTTTGAATTCAACTCAAACATCAAGTGAACCTCTACAAGTCAATGTAGAACAAGAACCTCTTTACACTTAATGGGTAGGTGAACCTTGGGTACCTTCGTGGGTGGGAGATTCTAACGTAGTGTTTAATCCACATGCTTTCTTTCCCATAGAAATCTTAGAAGACTCTAATGAAGAGGATTTTGATCCTTCTTCCATGGACCGTCTTGAAGAGGCACATTTCATAGACCTTGATGATACAATGTATGAACCATAAAATGAAGTCATGTCCTTAACTCCTTCAAATGAAAGCCCATCCAATGAATCCTTGTCCTTAATGCACCCCAAACTTATTGATTGGGATCTTTCCGAGCCAAATGACTTACTCTACTTCCCAAATGACAATGCAATAGCCTTATACCTCAATGCGGTTGAACCCAATTATTCCATCAACGAATTTACTTTGGACATGATTATAGGGGCAGGTGTCCAAATTCTTAATCCAAAAAATGAAAATAAAATATATAAAAAAATGAGGAGGTCTAGTGGTGAAAACCACCATGTGGCAGTGCTAGACCCAAAAAAAGTAAAAATAAAGGATGTTTTCGAAGGTGAAAACCCAAATATGGCACCTAGGGGAGAGAGGTTGGACACCTTGCCAGCTCATGAAGATAAAAGATCACCTATACTCATTGATCCCATAGAAAAGGTTAACATTGGAACAGAAGAGGATCCTAAATTCATTCACTTGGCAACATCTTTGAGTCCCTTGGAGAGAAAAGAATTCATTGAATTCTTTCAAGAAAAACAAATCAAATTTGCATGGTCATATGCTGGCATGCCCGAATTACATCCAAGTTTCATAATGCATCATTTAAATGTGAAACCCGAGGTTAATCCTATCAAGCAGAAGTTGAGAAAAATGCATCCACATGTAGTCCTTTTAGTCAAAGAAGAATTGGACAAATTACTCAAAGCAGGATTTATAAGAGTAGTTGCATATATCGAACGAATCTCCAACATTGTACCAGTTACTAAACATGATAAAACCATAAGAGTTTGCATGGATTTCAGAGATTTAAACCTTGCTTTTCCAAAAGATGACTTTCCATTTCCTAGCATTGATGCTATTGTGGATCTCACTATAGGTCATTCTATGTTTTCACTTATGGACGGATTTAGTGGGTATAATTAAATTCACATTGCACTTGAGGATTAAGAAAAGACAACCTTTACATGCCCATGGGGTACTTTTTGTTGGAATGTAATTCCCTTCGGTCTCAAAAATGCCGGAGCCACTTATCAAAGAGCAATGACTACCATTTTCTATGACATGATGCACACCTTTATGGAAGATTATGTGGATGACATTCTAGCTAAGTCACATAAAATAAAAGATCATCTATCCATACTTGAAAAGATTTTTACAAGGCTAGAACAATTCAAAGTGAGACTCAACCCAAAGAAATGTGCTTTTGGGGTACAATCTAGAAAACTCCTAGGATACATTGTTTCAACAAAAGGCATTGAAGTAGAGCCTAAAAAAGCACAAGCAATAATGGACATGGAAATTTCAAAGAATGTTAGTCAAATGAGGTCACTTCAAGGAAGGCTTCAATCCATAAGGAGGTTCATTTCTCAATTGGCAGAAAAATGCCATTCTTTCACCAGATTACTACATAAAGACACCATCTTCACATGGGATGAGGAGTGTGATAAAGTCTTTTCATTGTTGAAAACATACTTGATGAATCCACCTATCTTGATGTCACTAATTCAAGGAAAACCTTTGTTACTCTATACTTCAGCAATGAAAAAATCTTTGGGAGTCTTATTGGCACAAGAGGATGATGAAGGAAAGGAAAGAGCTATCTACTACTTGAGTAGAACATTGATCAAATATGAATTAAACTATAGCTTCATGGAAAGGGCTTGCCTAGCAGTGGTATTTGCCTCTCAAAAGTTAAGACATTATATGTTGTTGCATAAAGTGAAGCTCATAGCCAAAATTGATCCCTTAAAATACTTGGAAAAACAACTTTAATTGGAAGGATTACAAAATGGGTAATGGTGCTTAGTGAACTCTACATTGAATATGTTGATAGGAAAGCAACCAAAGGTCAAGTTATAGCCGATCAATTGGCTGAATATCCTCAAGAATCTACACACCTATTAAAGTGGAGTTTCTGGATTCCAAAATTGTTAATGTGGAAGCTAAGACATGGACATTATACTTTGATGGATCTTACACCCAAAATGGTAGTGGAGTAGGCATTCTTTTGATTACACCACAAAGTTACATGATCCCAAAATCTTACAAGTTATTGTTCCCTTGCACCAACAACATAGAAGAGTATGAAGCTTTGGTCATAGGTATCAAGATGGCGTTGGAATGGAATGTCACAGAATTACAAGTCTATGGGGACTCTCAATTAGTCATCAATTAAGTAAATGATGAATATAATACCAAGGATGAAAAATTTATGCCTTACAAAAAATTGGTGGATGATTGGAAAAAGTAATTTGCTTTGATTACTTTTGAAAAAATTCCAAGAGACAAGAATAGAGCAGTGGATGCAATGGCTACTTTGGCATCTTTGTTTCGAATGTGCGATAAAAATAAAAAGTATGAGTTCTTGGTGGAAGAATTGGTTAAACCAGCATTTAACCTACCTGATACCCAAATTATATTGGTTAATTTGGGTATCAGGTATGTCCGGGCATGTCAGCATATGGTATGGACC
The DNA here is from genome assembly GCA_018584345.1 of Thuja plicata. Taxonomy (NCBI): domain Eukaryota; kingdom Viridiplantae; phylum Streptophyta; class Pinopsida; order Cupressales; family Cupressaceae; genus Thuja; species Thuja plicata. The sequence continues at coordinate 2,576,689 of MU227378.1, read as the reverse complement.
CATTTATGCCTATGTAAAAGATCAAACCTTAGCTATAGACCAAACCCATGCTCAAAAGCACAATTTAATAAGACAAGTGGCTTGTTATACCATCCTTTCTGACACATTGTATCGTAAAGGTTTTGACAGAACACTCCTTAGATGTCTAGAGGAAGATGAATTGAAATTATCTTTAAAACATGTCCACAAGGGGATTTGTGGGTCACATTAGAGTGGTTTAAACCTAGCTAAGAAAATCCTATGCATGGGGTACTTTTGGAAAACCTTAGAAAGAGATGCTTGTCAGTTTGTCAAAGTTTGTGCAAAATGTCAATACCATGGATACATGATCCATGCACCAACATAAGAGTTACACCCATTTGTCACACCATGGTCACTCTACCAATGGGTTTTTTATTTGATTGGCATGATTTATCCACCTTCTTCAAATGGACACAAGTATATAATCATAGAAATAGAGTACTTCACTAAATGGGTTGAGGCTGTCCCTTTAACAACTGCAACAGGGAAGCAAATTTCCATGTTTATCCTAAATCATATCATTTGCAGATATGGCATTCCTCACACCATCATCATAGATAATGGAAAATAGTTTAAGAATAAAGATGTTGATGAAATTTGTGACACATTCCATATTACACATCACTCTTCATCCATTTACTACCCCCAAGGTAATGGACAAGCATAAGCTACCAATAAGAACATCCTTAAAATCCTTAAAAGATCAGTTGGCAAGAAAGGAAGAGATTGGCATCTTCAAATCAATCCAGCATTATGGGCCTATAGGACTAGTATTCACACCCTGACAAGAGCTACACTTTTTTCATTGGTTTATGGGGCCGAAGCTATTCTACCTTTAGAAGTTGAAATACCATCCCTAAGAGTGTCATTACATGGATTAATCACAAATGAGGATTATAGAGTTGCCCGCCTTCAACAATTAGAGATGTTGGAGGAACATCAAACTCAAGCCTATGATCATTTGAAAGTGTATCAGAATCAAATTTAAAGAAACTATAACAAGCATATTAAACCAAGAACCTTTCAAGTAGGAGATCTAATATTGAGAGAAAATCCAAAAAATTAGGCTGATAGAGAAAAGAAAGGAAAGTGGGAAGAAAATTGGCTTGGTCCTTTTGTCATTGTTTCTTCATTTGGAACAGGGACCTACAAATTGGCTAATTGTCATGGTGATGAATTGCAAGAACCTATCAATAGCATTCATCTTAAGAGGTTTCACACCTAGTTTAGAGGAAAGAGTATCAGAGGAAAGAGTATAAGTTGAGAGTATTAGATAAGTCAACATCACCTTTGTACATGGAAAAAAGTCAAAAATACAAAAAAATGTGAAAATATCAAAATACAAAAAAATTCAGAAAGTTTAAAAGCCAAAAATATTCAAAAAGAGAAAAAATAAAAAAAAAAAATTGAAAAAAGAGAAAAAAGTGCCTTGGTGAAAACCTAGCAATAGGCGCCTTGGTAGCAAAAAAAAGAGAGAAAAAGAGAAATAATCCCAAGAGGTGAAAACTTGGAAACATGCACCTTTTATCCCTTAAGTCTTTCCTAGTTGTATTTGTACATATTGCATTTCATCATCTCATTTTTCCATATCCTCATTGCATCTGTCATTTGTGCATAGTCCTAATAAAGTCTCAGAGCTGCATTTTGTTGCATTATAGGTTCAGTCACCCTAAGTTTCACATCGATCACATTTATCACTTGGGGGCACGTATCATAGATTTTTGGTACCAAACATATTCAACAGTACAACATCTTGGTCACACATCAGAAGTAGATTTTTAGATTCAGAAGAGAGATTTTTGGAACCTTTGATAGATATCATTGTTCAACCCTAAACAGTTTGATTGCATAACATGATCCTTGAGTTTCATTGACTTATTTTATCAGGATTAAAAATTGACACACCCTAAATGATCAGACTGTCTGGAATTCTTATTTGAAAATCTTGATACATTTCACAAAACACTTGGAAATCTTTGATGAGTTTTTCATTGAATTTTTTTGAGTCATGTTCTTTTTAGCTAATCGATGATGTTTCAACTAGATTGGTGATGATGGAGACATGATGTTTTCTTAAGCTTCTGTGTGACTGTCTTGAGGAAATTCTTTTTAACTTATGTGAATTAGTCTAACAAAATGGTCATCAAAGAACCATCGAGGACCTTCATATAGGAAGGAGGGTTAACCTTTGTTTTCTCATGCAAAAGGATACCTTGGCTATTTAGATTTTCAATATCTTAATACCAACATCCACTTGCAACATTGAATCTGATAAAAAATCGGTATTCATACTCCCATAGTTGGTCATTCAACTAGTGAGGGTTGTACTTGGTTTCACAGAAGGGGTTACCACATGAGATGAAAGTCATATTCATATTCTTATGGTTGCAGTGGCACCAGTAAGGATTGTATTGACTCCTAGTTCCACAACGCTCTATGATGAAAATATATCTCTGTTTGCATTTCTTTCGCAAACCCCAAGGACAATTAGTTGCATTGCATTTGCATGTTAGATTAATTGCATTTTCAAGTTAGTTTAAAATGGCTTGTATTTCTAACACTTTTCCAAGTTCAAGGGGTGAAAATTAAAGTTGACAACACTTCATCAAGTTAATGGTTTCAAGTCATCAATATGAGATTATCTTTTGCATTCATAAATCATTAATCATTATTCATTATATATACATATCAAGAGAAAAAGAAAAGAAAAGAAACATTAATCATTATTCATTTATCCAAATCATTTAGAATTTCACATCATGAATTAAATTGCATACATCCAAAAAATCAAAAAGATAGTTGCATTCATTTATCATTGCACTAAATATTGCATCCATATCATTGCATTGCATAATACATACATCATGATTAAATTAGAAAATCATATAGAATTAAGTTGCATTAACATCATTTGCATCCATTTATCTTTGTCCTACTCTAAGATATTGCATTCATAGCATAATATAAATAAATGCATTATAGAAACATGTAGATATGCATACAAGGAAACCTCATAACAACATCATCAAAGGAGGAATCAAATATCATCATAGATAAATGTCCAACATCAATGTCTATAACACAAATGTGTACATCAACAAAGGATCCATATATCAAAGTCTTGATAAAAAATACATATGATACATCATCAATGCAATATCAAGATATCATAGATCCCAATCTATCTCATGACCTAGCAGGGGCACTTGATCCATCTCTAGCAATACCTGTACTTGAGCCCCCTACACCACCGGGATCCCTGTCACCTGATCTATCCTGTGTACTAGGTGGTGCCTAACTAGTGCTCACACTGGTAGGTAACTAAGCTAATGAAGTCATAAACTGTTGCAACATAGTAGAAACCTGATCTAATCGTATAGTAACTACAGTCATCCCTGCCTATAAACCTCACACATCCTAAACTAAGCCATCCACAATGGGAGGAACTGGAGGTGCCTGTGATGCTGGAGGAGCTTGAGGTGCCTAGGGTGCTAATGGAACCTGTGGTATCACCAGTGCTGTGCTACTCTGTGGATCAACCTAAGGAATCTATCCTTATAATGGAACCTGTCTAGCCACCTAGACTCATCTCTGTCTCTTCCTAGCCCACTCTGCACCAACTCTGATAGGATCCTGTCCCTGGGGTACCTGTGCCTACGCTAATCTCTATCTAGGATGCCTAAATCCACCACCTCGGCCTCTAACATGACCACCCCGCATCCAAGGTCCTACAGCTCTCTGTGCTCTAGGAGCCCTAGGTTCCCTCTAAACTCTCTATCTCTGAGGTCTCCTACTGTTGTCACCATCATCAGCATCATCTCCATCATAATCAGAAAGCTCATTAACATCAAGAATAGGCTCTGCTAGATCTGTGAATCTGACAAAGCGATGTCGTAAGAACCACTCTCGATACTTGGCTGACATTCCTACATCAGCTACATGCATCATCATATCCCACATAACATATCCCAGCTGATCAATCTGTAAACAAGCCAAATGATAGTCAACCTATGCTCCCCACATAGATCTCTCAGCCTATACTCTGGCATAAAGTGCCATACCTTGAGGCATGTCGTGAACCCGACTGTACTGACAGAGTACTCTCCCGAAGAAAAATCTCTTGATACATAGTGGTGATCGACTAATCATCCATCGAGGAAACAAAATATATGGCAACTCATCATCATCCTCTCGCCACCTCTCGCAGAGAAGATATGGCCTCCGTACGAGCTGATCAATATCATCAATAGTGCGTCGCCAAAACTCAACCTTGCCCAGGAAATGCTGGACAACCATGCCATCATACAAAAATGCATATGGATACCCTCGGGCCCACACTTGTGCTAAAACTGGTCTTGTGATAGGGATATTCTCCCAATTCCACAACTGTAACAAAACTGCACCTACTAAAAGAGATGCATTGCACCTATATACAACCTCATGTAAATCATGATATAACTGGGCTAATATGCAAGAACCCCAGTCAAATCTCTGAGGATGTGCAATCAAATCCTCCAGTATCTGGCCCCATCCAACCATGAATCCATGACCTTTCCTATCTGGAAGAAGTAATCCTCCGATCACTACTCCTAACAATGCTGGCAAAGTAGGAAAAGAAGCAAACTATGCCCAAGTAATGCAATCATCAGCAATGGTGTTATCTCCAAATACCCATCTACATACACTACTATCATACACTAAATCATAATATACCCGCTCTCCATGAGTTGGGGTCCTCAATAATCTGTACACATCCTTGGGTGTGATAGCCATCTCATCGAGGGGTAGATGGTACGTGTTATGGTCAGACTGCCATCACTCTATCATAGCTGTCAAAAGACCTCAGTTCAGCTGAAATCAAGGGAGATCAAGAAGGAAACTGAGACCACATGTCTCGATAGTCTGTCGCTCAGGAGGCGTGAGCTCATCAACTAAATAAAAAATCCAAGACGCAACACCCCGTATCTGCAACTTGTGGTAATGCTCCTACATTTTGAAACAAAGTGAATCATATTAGTCTTTCAATTGGTGGATCATTCTAAGTCAATCAAACACATTAAATCTATCATTGCTCTATTTTGAGCGCATGAAATTATTGTTCCTAACCTCTAGATCTTGAGACACATGGAAAATTTGTAATCATTTTAATAAATCTGATTGGCATATCAAACATTCATCAATATGAATTTTCTAATATCCTAAACACTAAGTGACATTATGGATGTACATTTTCTAGCTTGGAATTCAATTAAGTTATCTGGATGATCGATCAAAGGACTTTATCTATTTTATCTCAATTTTCAAACTTCCTGGTAGGTGACACTTTAATAAGTGTACGTGGCTTTTTAAGCCCTGCGATGTTAAAAACCTTACATGTGACACTTTAATCACCGGAGGCGGCACTTTTCTTAATAGGCGGCCTTTTAAAGTCCTATGCAGCTTTTTAATGTTCCTAGGTGGCCTTAAAATTATAGGGTTTCCTAGGCAACTTTTAGCTAATTGGGTTGCATTTTTTCCCTAATTCCTAGGCGGTTGAGAATTGCTCCAACGCGGCTTTTCAATGCGTGGAGGTGGCTTTTCTCTACCCTAAGCGGCTTTTTAACTATCCTAGGCGGGATTTCACCATTTTCTATCTAGAAAGCATTAAAATATGTAATACATGCTATTTAAAGAGCCATAAATGCACTAGGAAGGTTTGAACCACTCACTAGAGGCCTGTAGTCAGGAGGTCTCTGATATAGGCGCGCTCGCTCAAACTGATACTCTCGAATAGGGACCACCATCGCTGTCAATCATCAGAGGATCAAAGAAAAATCTCAACATTAAAAAGTAAAAATGAATAGTAAATTTGGGGTTTTCAACCTATTTAAGCTATTTTACCCTAATTTTGTGAGATTTTTGACTCAGTCAGACCAAATTTGCATATTTTGCACACTAGGGCATTTGTTCGACATCTTTTCAAAATCATTATTTATCAGAAATGCAATCATCTTGGGTCTATTATATCAGCAACATTCATCAAATTTTTCACATTTGAGATCAATATGCTTTCATTTCTGAGGGGGCATCATCATATCATCAAACTGGGATTCTGAAACATATCTTATATCAAATCTGAGGCATTAAAAATTCAAACTTTATTAGTGGGGCATCAAATCAAGTTTCAAATTAGAGTTTCAGATCAGGGTTTCATATCAGGGTTTCACCTCAAAGCTTCAAATCAGAGCTTCGCATCAGAGTTTCGTATCAAGTTTCATATCAGGGTTCACATCAAATCAATATCAGGTTTTGCATCAATCAGATATCAGTATCAAATCAATGATTAGGACATCAAGCTTTCTTTGAATCAATGCGCTTCACACATCAATTCAAAGAGGGGCATTTGTAGACACCTAAATTTGACCAGGTGTATCTTAAACACTCAAAATTGTAAATCTCAGCCAATTGCCTCAAATCTCATCTCAATGCATTAAAATGGATCAAAATCAAATCAAATGGACATTTATCAAGCAAAGTGGACAAAAATCAAATTAAATGAAAGGATTAAATAATCATGAAATCAAATAATTGAATTCAAGCCTAAAAAGGATTAATCAAATTATGCAATTGATTTTAAATTAATTGTATAGTTTAAATCAAAAAAATCAAATCCAACCCATTCACCCTTACATGGCTAAATTAATTAAATGATTGAATTATATAATTCCTAATTTCTTTGAGGACAACTGGTGCGGGAGCACCCTTGAGAAGCCAGTCAGATTGGTGGTATCATGTCATTTTGGGTGTGTGAAAGTTTTAAAGACCCTCTTGAAGGGCATTGTAATTATATAAGGTCATGTGGACCAAGTGTGGTTGAGTTAGTGTTAAAATTATGCTTTCTGTTAGGTCAAAGTAGTTCATTTTGGCTCATTAATGACATTGTACTTGATAATGTGGTCAAGTGGCAAGTTGATGTTTTTCATGTCTTTAGGGTCCTATGATACCATAAGAGGCCTAATTAGGGTTAGTTAGGTCAGATTAGTGTCAAAACACTTGAAAATTGCAAATATGTAAAAGATGTTAAAATGTTGCTATGCAACATTAGCAACTTTTAAAAGTTGCTGACAACATTTTTGGTTGTCTTAAGGGTTTCAAGGTTTAAGTTTTTTTTGAACCCATCCAAGGAGTTAGGCACGTGTGTTGAGGGGATATAAGGAAGGAAAACCCTAATTTGAAGGGTTGGAAGTAATTATACGGATTTTGGGTTTTGGAGCCAAGTAGTTTTGAATGACAGAGTAGCAAAATTGAAGCAATTTATGTTTTTCTTGTTGTGTATGGATTATATTGAGGAATGTGATCATTTGATGCCATTATTGGGCATTTTGTAAAGTGTTTTCAATAGTTATTTTTATTTGTAATTACTTTCCTTTTGGTTTTGGTTAATTAGGTTATTTTAGACAGTTTGCTGTCCAGTTCTGATAGAGAGGCAAAGATGTGGACCTAACTCCATTTTCCACCATTGGTTCTATACGAACACTTGGGAATGGAGACTAGGTCCATGGAGCTTCAAGAATATGGAAGGAGGAGCTCTGGAAGTGCATGAAATGATTTTTAAGGTCTTTCCCTAAGCGAGCTGAATGAGAAGCCCGGTTAGGAAGACCAAGTAGAAGTTAGTGTAAAATTGCAGGAGGCTATTGTCATGAGCCAAGAAGGCCATGGATGTAATGAATGATGTTTTTTAGGTACTCAGGAATGAGGAGGATCACCCAAGTATTCATCTTACCAAGTTTTGAAGCCAAAGACCCAAGACTGGTCTAAAAATAAGGAAGTAGCCATATTTCAGAAATAGGGTGTACGGACAGAGTTGGACCCTGAAACCTAGAAAATCTTGGTGGGTTTTTGCCTTACATGTGAACTGCCAAAACATTTTTGGGGTTCCTTTGAGGAGTTTTAGTTGTATTAGAGATTTCCTAGATTTAAGGAGGCCTAATTGTCAAAAAGGCTACAAGGCCTAAATCTTAGGAATCTAGAGTTTGATTGGTAAGTGAATATCCTTGGCAAGTTGAGACCCCATCTTGGAGTCA
>MU227378.1:2552710-2564012 GCA_018584345.1 Thuja plicata | reverse complement strand
ATGAAAATAGTTATATTGATAATGCGCTTACTAAATATATAATTTTCATACCATTTGTTATTTAAAGAAAAACAAAGTTAAATGGTATGATTTATATTTTATTATCAGTGATATTATTATTATTATTATTATTATTATTATTATTGTATCAAAACCAAATCTTTATCAAAACGAAAAGAAGTTATCACAGAGAAAGACTAACTACTTATGTTTTAAAGCCTTATATAATTATAAAAAGCCTTATGTTGTTTTAGTTGATTTCAATTCCTTTATAAATAATTAATATTAATATTTGAAACTAAATTTATATGTATTGATTTTATATTATAAATAGTTTAACAATTATAATTATATTTTGATCAATATTTTATAGCATGGTTACTAATATTCATTGTTTATATCGTGTAAAGATGATGAACTCAAAAGAAGATGAAAACATGGTCGACATTGATGTCTAAGATGGTGAGAAACATATGAGCTTTCAAAGCCAAGCTGGTGGCCATGACTAGAGGAGCAGTTTGAAGAGAAATTTAAGATGAAGAAAGACATTTTCTTCCACTTACAACCATGAAAGATTTCGCTGCAGTCCCATTTAAATGGAAGGACATCCCTGGCATACACAAAAGGACATGCATGAACAACCGAAATTTATCTTCCCATAGCAACAGAACGTGGACTGCAAAGAAGTTTATAACATCTCCACCAAAAGGCTGCAAAACCTCCAATACTTGGACCTGAGCAACAATTCATTTGAAACATCGGTTGTTCCTGACTAGATTTGTTCATCAGAATTGTTAATGACAATTGCGATGGCAAATGGAAAGTTGAACGGACCACTACCTGCTAACATTTTGAAATTGCCATTACTAAAGACATTAAGAATGACAAGAAATTCCATTGATGGAGTTGTGGATTTCAGCAGTGTAACAAGCTAGAGGCTGCAAGAAATAGATTTGAAAAACAACAATATCATCAATGCATTCTTGCCAAACCAGACCATGAACATCAAGCTTTCTGGAAACCCGACGTGCGCTGAAGGAACAAGCCCATCTGGTCTAAAAGTATGCAATCAGGAAATGGGAGAAAACAATCACATACATGATACAGTCTGCAAGATTGTCGACTCATCCATTTGCATAGGGGTCGATTAAATCAATGAAAAAATATCTTAGTATCCTTCAGCTCCAAAATGATCAGATCAACATGTTCCCACCAATATGGCCAATGTAGTCTACAGGCGATACAAACGAAGCTATGGCTAGTTATACAGTTGAAACACCATGATAATGCAACCATCAGTGTTACAATTCAAAGTAATTGGTGGAAAGTATTTAACAACCTTTCCCATCCATCATAGGCATTGCTGAATTCTTTAGTTTCAGTGTGAGTAAGATAGAAGGACATAATGTTATCCTCTTCCCAATAAACTTCAGCGTGAGAATGGATACAAGTTGAAAATTCATCAAAACACTACCTCCATCTTCAAAAGCACCAACATGAATTACAAGTGGAGATGTCGATTTATGAATGCAACCAAGGGAGGATTTTATAGAAACCAAGCAGTTAGGAGGTTTCAGAAGTTATCCAACCGAATGGTTGGCTTTTATGGTTCATTAGGAAGAGATTTGCATTTCAAATCAATTGTAATAGTTAGTTATAGGTTAGTTTATAGTTAAAAGGTGTGATGTTTGCATGCACCCTTTCGATTTTATATATATATTCAGTCATAAATCTGCAAAGAGGGATAGAATGATAACATTGAATTGGAACAAAACATTGAATGACATGTTGAAATTATGGATTCGTGGGTTGTGATAAAATGAAATATAGTTCAAAGTTTGAAATTTGAATGCAAAGACCCGATACATCTTCTTGAAAAAGAGAGATAAGTCTATATTTTTCTTCTATTGTGCAATAGTCATTTTCGTTATTTTCTTTACAATCAAGTCCTTCAGATAAACGAATAGACATTCTTTAAAGTGATAGTTTTGTTTTGCGCATATTTCACTTTAAGTTTATGTTTTCTATATTCAATTATTTCTTTCTCATTTTTGTATGGTTAAAATCCTTTTGATTAAAATATTGATCAAATAGTCCGTCATTCAAGAAATAGTATTAAATTGAAATAGTTTTAAACTTATCATTGTATGTACATTTCATTTCGCCTTTAAGGTGACAATTTTTGTTTCAAAGTTGTCTCTGAAGTTGAACATAGGGTTGAAGATATATCGACTCTGTTTGCCCATTATTGGAATATAGCACTGGTCTGTCTCATTATTTGAATTCAGTATTGGGTTTCATCGTTTCAATTTTTTTTGAATTACTCTTTTATTTCATTTAATTCAGTTCATATTTTTAATCTTATCAAACAATATTAAACACATTACATTTCATTAATACATATATTTTCAGTTTCATGATCTTATTAACATATTGAGAAGCAGGAGTTGAAGTTACCAATTATCCGTTATAGGAAACCTCTAGAAGACTTTGAAGACAGGTTTAAAGTGCAGGCCCACCAGCCTTGGTTCCGTGGAATCAAAATTGTAGGAGGTTTTTGAAACCTCGTTCATTGGCAGATCGATCGTATTTATCTTCATTAGATAAACAAAATCCATTAGAAGTCCAATCTGTCAATTTGAGCACCAACACCCTGGATTAGGGCTTGAGAGTTGCTACAGGATGCAGGTGTAGTACCTGCATATGCACAGCGGTGGGCTGGTCATAGACCCATGAGACTGACAGTGCCTATAATCATACAGGAGGATGAGCAGCCGGGGGCTAGAGGAGATGGAGGAGGATAGGGGGATGATGATGATGAGGGAGGAGATGGAGGGTCCAGAGAGAGGAGAGTCCAACCTAGGGTGGCGGTACCGAGGCAAAGGGGATAGGTACAGATACCAGTAGGAGGGTAGCCACTCATCATTCCTAATGTACAGGTATAGGGGCATCAGCCACATGGGACCACCAGCGGGCTACATATCCCAGGAGACACATGACACAGTCATAGCAGAGTGAGATAGCCTATGGACTGAGTTGGGGAGAGTACAAGGACTATTGGCGACATCTCAGGCGACTGAGGTGAGCACACAGGTTGAGATTACATGACTACAGGGGTTATTAGCCACAACACAGGCTACAACTAGCAACCTATAGATAGATGTGGCCTATGTACAGAGGGAGTTGTCAGCAGAGACAACTTGAGGGGATAGTGCACAATGAGCACTTAACATTTTACATGCTCAGGTGGATAGCAGGGAGTTTTCCATTGTGGAGGAGTTTGGAGACCGGGAGGAGGAGCTAGCAGCCATGTCAGCATAGATAGCGACTTTGAAAGTAGAGCGAGATTTAGCATGTAGACATGTAGAGGATTACAATGTAGACCGCAATATAGCGCGTCTAGCAGGTAGAGCAGCAGGGTTAGGTCAGATGATGGCTGATGCTATAGAAGCCCAGAGAGAGGTAGGACGTAGAGGCCGAGAGGCTGCATATTATATGGGGCTTTACCATGGAGCAGTGCCAGAGGAGGCACAATAGCCTATATATTCTAAGAGGGAACAGACAGAGAGAACCGGCTGGGCATCACAGGGATTAGTGGGGTTACCACCACGTCCCAGCAGTGGAGTAGGACCATCGCGGCCACCGCCATAATGCTTCTCAGACTTTTTGGATACACAGTTTTGACACATTTTTGACACATGATGTATGATATGACAGTTTTGATATATATATATATATATACATGGACTATTTTTGGACTATGGGACTCTGATTTATGGACCTTTGTGATGTTATATGCTTATATGATGTGATGGTTATGCAGGATGTATGGATGAACTTATGATGTTATATGTATAGTATATGATGCTTATGATTGACATGCAGGATGGGATGAATATATGTATGATGATACTGATGGATTTGTGATGCAGGGATGAAATGAAGATATATATAGATAGATAGATGTAATGTGATGTGATGTGTTAATGCTTATATTTTATCATATATGGATATAATGTAATGATGTATAAATGTATTTATGATGCTTTATGAAATGAATCTAGAATGAATGAACCCTAAAAAATGTTATGGATTTTATTGATGCAACTAATTGAATGCAATATAATTAAATGAAAATGGTACTAGATTATAAATTTGTAATGCTAATGGAGTAATAATGCAACTATAAATGAGTTAAATGAACAATGTCAATAATACATAATGAACTAAATGGTCAATGCAAATGATTTAATTTAATGAATTAAATGAATAAGGAAATGGATAATGACTAATGATTAATGAATGAAATGATCAATGCAATGGATAATGACTAATGTTAATGAATGAAATGAACAATGCAATGGATGAAATATGAGACAAATGAAATGAACAATGCAATGAATAATGAATGCAATATGAGACAAATGAATAATGTATAATGACTAATGATTAATGAATGAAATGGATGCAATATGAGACAAATCATAATGCAATATGACCTAACTATAGTGCAAAGACTAACTATATGATAATAGTGGGATTGATACCGTGTTAATGTTGGAGAGCACACCCTAGTTTGATATTGAAAAAGGAGTTATGCACCATGTGCTAGAAAACACAAGTGACATGGTTCCTTTGCGTGGACTAGACTCTCAGACAAATAGGTTGTTAGGAACAAGAATGTAAGATATTAGGTATGATGAGAGCTATGAAATGTTACTCATGAGGAGACGCAGTACATTCAAATCTTTTGAGGGATTTGAGATGCATGAATCCTACCCCCAGTGAGGCATACATAGTCATAATCGAATATCGAAACATAAATGCACTAACAAACTATGAAGAGTAGATCATACCACAAATGACACATATTTCACTAGATGCTCACCATAACAAACCAAGATATAAAAGATCGAGGCTGTCGCGATAAGGACATAGTAAAACACAATATAAAATCAACAAAAAGGCATCCTGACCAAGTGGTCATTCAGTCCAAAAGTTCTTGCCATGAACAATTTTGATGTGAGGATTGATAGAACAACCGACACCAGAAGGATGCATCCTGATGGGCCAAAGATTGATTGATAGAAAAAATGGGAATTCACTGGCAATTGCTTGTGAATAGAACAATCATTAGGGAAGTCAATCTATCTATTGATTTGATGTAAAACATTTGCGATCACTGTGTCTAGAACAAAGCTCAGTGTTGGATTTGGTAAGCTCAGTCGTGCGGGAATCATTATTGCAGAAGAGGAAAGATGGTCAAAGAACTACCTACACAAATATGGGTAGTGATGATTATTATGAAAGGTGATGCAAGCTGTATAGACAAATGGTGGAAAATGATGGTGGATCTGACTACACATGGTGCCTAAAATAGGTTTTCACCATGGTACTTATCCATTGCGCCACCAAAGTGGTTTTCATAGATGGACAAATTTTATTTCTCTTTCTCTTTTTCTTTTTTGATCTTCTTTTCAAGATTTTGTTTTTTTTATGCTTTTCGATTTTTTTATTTTTTTGCTTTTTTCTTTTTTGAATGTTTTTGGATTTTCTTCTTTTTCTATTTTTTTAGATTTTTGAAAAATTTCTGCTGTACAATAGACTATGGAATGATCAAGCATAGAATCACTTGAGATGTACAATATTTATAGGATTAGGGAGTGGATCTCCCTCTAGGGACGTAATTTGATAGGCACCTGAACCATACTTTGCTGTAACAATGAAGGGACCCAACCAATTAGGTTCAAACTTCCCTTTCTTCTCACGGTTCTGGAGGTTCTTCATATTATGCTGCAAGACAAGATCACCAACCTCAAGCTGACGAGGTTTGATCCTTTTTTTGAACTGAAGGCGAAGGCAATTTTGATAACACAGAGGTGGTCTAGGGAATTGAGGCATCTCTCATCAAGGAGTTCCAACTCTTGCAAGTGGGCAACTCTATATTCTTCTTTGGACAACAGATTCTTGAGAGAGATTCTGAGGGAAGGGAGCTCAATTTCAATGGGTAGAATAGCCTCAGTACCATAAACAAGGGCAAAGGGAGTGGCTCCCATGGGGGTTCGAATGGAGGTGCAATAATCCCAAAGGGCAGGGTTGAGGTGAAGGTGCCAATCACGGCCAGCTTCATCGACTATTTTCTTGAGGATTCTGAGGATGGTTTTATTCGTAGCCTCAACTTGACCATTGCTTTACGGAAAGTACTTGGAAGAGGTATGGTGGGTAATGCTGAAATTCCTACATAGCTTTGTGACATCCTTGTTCTTGAAAGGTCCTCCATTATCAGTAACAATATCCTAAGGAATGCCATAGCGACAGATAAGATAGTTCAAAATAAACTTCAAAATCTATTTTCCAGTAGTGTAGGTGAGAGGAACAGCTTCGACCCACTTGGTAAAGTACTCTGTAGTAGCCAGGATGTATTTATGGCCATTGGATGAATTAGGGAAAATTTGGCCAACGAGGTCGAGACCCCAGCATGAAAAGGGCCAAGGGGTGATGGTGGGTTGGAGTGATTAGGAGGGAGTGTGTATCAAATCGCCATGCTGCTGACAGGGTACACACTTCTTCACATAGTTGTTGGCATATTGCTCCATAGTAGGCTAGTAAAATCCAATGCGTAACAAATTTTTGGCCAAAGTAAGTCCACTAGAGTGGGCCCCGCAGATTCCTTGATGTACCTCCTCCAGGGACGTTTGTGCTTCGTCAGAATTTAGACACCTTAAAAGAGTTCCATAAAAATGCTTTTGGAAGAGGGTATCAACAAGGATTGTGTATCGGGAAGTGTGGAAAATGAAGGTTTTATGTTGATTGGGGGTTAAAGTAAGTGGGGTATGTCCATCATGTAGGTAGGAATACACTTCTTGGTACCATGGGGAATTGGGATCAGCAATCTCACACACCATTTCATAATTTAGCTTGTCATAGGTAGGGACCGTAAGATTCTCAACAAGAAACTCACACCATGCACTGTGTTCTGGCATAGTGATCAAGGACCCAATTGTTGCCATGGCATCTTCTGCTTTGTTGTTCATGCGAGGGATCTGCTGGAAGGTTAGTTCAATAAAATATGTCTTGAGATCTTCAACTATCTGAGGATAGGGAAGCAACTTGTCATCCTTCATTTGATATTCATCCATAACTTGTTTGATAACCAATTGTGAATCACCAAGCACCAATAGAGTGAGAATATGCCATTGTATGGCCTTTTGAAGTCCAAGTACAAGGGCTTCATATTCTACAATATTGTTGGTACAAGGAAATTGTAATTTGAAAGATTTAGGGATGAGATCCCCTTTTGTTGTAACAAATAAGATTCCTGCCCCTGATCCTTTCTGAGTGAAGGATCCATCAAAATAAAGCTTCCATGGTGGACTCAGGGCAAGATTTAGGACTGATTCATCTAGAAAATTTGTGATTAGAGGATGTTTACCATCAATAGGTGCTTCAGCTAACTGATCCTGCGATTACTTGTCCTTTGATGGCTTTTTGATCCACATACACAATGTCAAACTCACTAAGGATCATGACCCATTTTGCTGTACGACCAGTAAGAGAAACGCGTGCCAGGAGATACTTGAGTGGATCAATTTTAGCAACAAGATGAATCTTATGATCAAGCACATAATGTTGTAGCTTCTATGTACATAAAACAACAACCAAACATGCCTTCTCAATTAGGGAATAATTCAACTCATAGCCAATAAGAGTTCTGCTGAGATAGTAAATTGCTCGCTCTTTGTTGGTGTCATCCAATTGTGCTAGGAGGGCTCCCAAAGTGACCTCTATAGAAGATATGTAAAAAATTAGAGGGCGACTAGAAACAGGTGGTACCAACATGGGTGGATTAGCCAAATAGCCTTTCAGTTTCTCAAATTCATTTTGACACAAGTAATCCCACTGAAACTTGATATTCTTGCGTAGGAGATGGGAGAACAGATGCACCTTGTCAGCCAGCTATGACATGAATCTTTTAATTGATTGCAGTTTGCCTTGTAAATTTCATAATTGCTTCAATGTTTTGGGTGGTGGCATCTCTAGGATTTATTTCACTTTCTTTGGATCAACTTCTATTCCACGCCACGACACAATGTATCCCAACAACTTACCATATTATACTCCAAAGACACTTTTTGGGATTCAACCTAAGCTTATATTTCTCCAATCGCTCAAAGATGGTAGTAAGGATAGGAATATGTGATTCCCTTGTTTTGGATTTGCCTAAAAGATCATCCACATAATCTTCCATGATGACATACAGAAGGTCATGGAAGATGGTAGTCATTTCTCGTTGATAAGTGGCTTCGGCATTTTTAAGACCAAAAGGCATCACCTGATAACAAAAAGTGCCCCAAGGTGTTGTGAATGTGATTTTGTGCTGGTCTTCTAGTGCTATCCTGATCTAATTATAACCTGAGAATCCATCCATAAGTGACAACATTTCATGTCCTGCCGTCAAATCCACTATAATGCCAATATTAGGGAGTGGAAAATCATCCTTGGGACATGCAAGGTTTAGGTCTCTAAAATCAGTGTAGATGCGAATGCCCCTAGCAGGATTACCCATTGGTACAATATTAGAAACCAATTTAGGATAATCAATTTGTCTAATTACTTCACCGTCCAGCATCTTCTAAAGATCTACTTTGACTACTAATGCAACTTGAGGATGCATCTTGCAAAGTTTCTGCTTAATAGGTTTTACACTTGGATCTACAAAAAGATGATGCATGACAAGATTTGTATTGAGCCTAGGCATGTCTTTGTAGGTCTAGGTAAAGTTGATTTTGTGTTTATGCAAGAATGCTGTCATGTCTTTCTTTTCTTGATCATTGAGAGAAACTGAAATGTAAGTGATATGTGGATCTTCTTCCGTGCCTAGGTTGATTGGAATAGTATCTTCAATGATCATAGAGGACACTTCTGGTTCTGATGATATAAATGGAAAGTCAGCCTCTGCCTCCCCTAGCACCTTGGAAAGGTTTTCACTAGAGGAAGCGTCCTTTATTTTTTCTTTTTCTTCATCCTTAGGTGCCTGCGAGAGGTTTTCACCAGAGGATGTATTTTCATTTTTTTGATTTTTATTTTCTTTTTCATTTTTGTGACTGAGAGAGTTGACTTGGCTACTGAAGTAGGCTTGTTCACTGTAGTGTATATGATATTTGTATTCTTGGAGATTCTTAAGTCTAAAGAGGGCTAAAACTACCTCATCCGAATCGCATATGTCCAAAGATGGTGGTGAGTCTTGCTGATCCTAGTCAATCAATTCAGGGTTTGTGAGGGTTAGAGGAGGAGATGAAAGGTTAGCTTGGGTGATAGTGAAGACATGATGATTTTCATTTAGGTCATCTTCAATATATTGGAAAGGAATTTTGAAGAACTCTTCCTCAGTGTCTGAACCTGAGGTAGCTAAATAATAATCCTTAGCCAAGTTAGTCCTAGTTTCTACAGAACCCAATCCATGTCCTTTAGGATAACCATTAGCTGTTATGATCTTCTTCTTTCCTATTTCATTAGCTCCAAGACCAGTACCATGATATCCCATGTTTTCAATAATGGGAGTAACTTTAGGATAATTTCCTTTGGGGAAATTTACAGTTCGTTCTTCTTCATCATTATAGAGCCAATCAAGGATACTATACTCCATGTGTTCATCTAATAGGGATCCCCAATGTTCAAAAATAGTTGACTTGCAGTGCATGAGAGCTTTATCTTTGGAGAGGGGTAATGGTGATGGTCTTCCATAAGACTTTGGAGACAAAGGGAGTTGCCCAATACATAAGGCGCTTTCAAATTTATATTCTCCCATGCCTTGATCTATAAATGTGGCCTTTGCTTTAGATGAGGAGGGTTTTTCTTTAGTAGTTTTGTCCTTAGTAACTTTTTCCTTTCCTTTGGATTGTTCAATTGGTGTTTCTGATGTCTTTTCTGAAACAGGGGTTTCTTGATTGAAATGTCGGCCAAATTCATTCAATGAACATTAATTAGCTTGTTTGCCTTCCAATCTTTTGCAATATTGAAAGGGCTCAGGATCTACATGAATTGTGATTTCTCTACCGTGATGTGGGAACTTCAAACATTTATGATAGGTAGAGGGTACACCTTTGATAGCGTGTATCCATGGACGTCCTAGAAAGATGTTATAAGGTAGATCTAGATCTAGTACATAGAAAATAGTTTCAATCAGTGAAAACTAGATGTTCTTGCGCGGCTAGGTTCCCTATCATGGCTTTGAATTGTGCAGCGTTGATGTTGTTAGGGACACAGGATTCATTTAGAGCTTTATCAAGGACTTCTCTATGAATTGGTGAAGTGGTCAAGAGCTCTAGGATGGAAATCTGTGCAGGCATCTTTTGTAATTGGGCCAACCAGTCAAAGTGTGAAGCAGGTCAAGTAGCAGTAGATGGTGTAGCTGGTAGATTTGCAGATGTAGAAGGTTTATCAGTAGCTTGAATAGTGACTTTGGGTCTATGTGTAGTAGCATTACAATCAGCAACTTTGAGGATTATGGTATTAACATGCGTGTTAGTTTCTTCAATGCAGCCACAAAGAGAGTCAAACCCAAAGATATCATTCTCACTTAAACTCCCACATGTTTGATCATGGCCTGTAATATTATTGGTAGAATAGTCATATGGGATTGCATTTGATGCATTGTTTTGATTATGAGGTGGGAAAGGTTGATTGTAGACTTTGAGTTTCGCATTAGATGAGGATGCATTCTGACCTTCAACTTCAATTTTCCCATCCTCAATGAGGTCTTGCACAAAGTGTCTGAGCTTCATACATTTCTTGGTATCATGCCCCTTGATGCGATGATAGTCACAATACTCATTATCCCTATACCAAATAGGTTTAGGTTGATTCTCATCAAAAGGTCGAGTATTTGGGTAAACTATCATTCCTTGGTCTGCAAGTTGTTTGAAGATCACATCTAAAGGTTATGCTAAAGCTATGAATTATCATCGTTGTCAATTATCATTATTGTTGTTGTTACTATTATTGTTGTAGTTGTTGTGAGGGAACAAGAATGAGTGATTGCGTGGTTGTTGATTATTGTTTTGATTATTCTGATTCTGATTGTTGTTTTGATTTTGATTGTTGTTATGATTGTGTGGATTCTGATTCTGATTTTGGTTGTTGTTGCGATACTTATTTTGATTCTGATTGTCATTATGATTGTTTTGATTGGTATTGTTGGATGCTTGAACATTTTGAACATGCTTGGCATCAGTCACTCCATCATTGACAACTCCTTTGTTCTTACTCTAGAATTTTGGTTTATCATTATTGGAAGGAGTAT
>MU227378.1:2509633-2523663 GCA_018584345.1 Thuja plicata | reverse complement strand
GATATTCCAATTCCACCTTTTCAAGTGGAAGATGGTATGCCCATTTTTTTGGCAAAATTGGCATACCAAAATTCCAATTCCATCCGTGCATGTCGACCACAAACAATGGATTTCAAATTCTAAATTCGCAATTCGGGAATAACGGCCGATATGCCTGCGTCCAAACGGGCCCTTATTAGCGAACACACAATCCTTAAACAATAAAACATAGAGCAATAAAGAAATAAGCCAACATGGCCATGGGGATGGAGCACCACCCTCTATGAATCTCTCTCTCTCTCTATATATATGTTCATGATTCTTCAAATTTTCTTGTGGAGTAACCATGGAACCTACAACCAAAACAAAAAAAAGGTTAGGGTTTGAGAGGAAAAGAGTAGTAAAAGAGAGAGATGCAAAATAAAATAGGTCTCTTTTTGGTGATTTCACCCCATCCCTAATCCTAATTTTGAATTAGGTTTAGGGCATGATTTTTGAGTATATTAGTTTTAAAAGACTTAAATATTATATCATTAGAGTATTTTTTTTGAATTTTCAGATTGTGGAAGATCCTTTTTGCATTCCCTATTTATTTGTGACTTAACCTTTTTATTTGGAATACTGTATAATTTATCTTAATGCAAACTATAGTATAAAACTTAGTTTCATTTTAGTTGTTTGGATTAATAACGTTATTAAAAAAGAAACACTTATAATGCTTTTAATTTAATAGAAGATATAGGTTAATTTAAAGTGATTATTTAATGAGTTTTATAGGAGAGGTCCTTTTATTAATTTATTTAATGAGAATATTTGGTAAGTACATTAGAAAGGATAATACAATTAAGTGATTTTTCCAAATAATTTATACACAACAAGTTAATGGAATATAACGGGCTTGTAAATAAATTTCTTACAACATTATTTTAAAAGATAAATATAATTATAGAGGTAATAACGTGATGACTTTAATTATACTATATAGTCTAATTGGATCGTTAAGTTCTAACATGGATTTTAACCTAAGGGATCAGTTAATTTAAATAGATAAGGTAAGATTATTAATTATCATTGAATTCTATTAAATGAGATTTTAAAGTTAAACTATTAATGAATATATTTAAGTACAAAACTATTAAATAAATCAATCAAGGCATAGTTAAACCTTAGAAAGGGGTTGACTTATTTAATGTTGAAATCATCTCAACACTTGTACCTCATCAATAAAATCTTATTGGGGAAACAAATCTGATTTGGATGTTTTAAACTATTTAAGTGTTGACACTTAGTTGAAAACTTTATCGAGTAACCATGTTGAGGGACGTTGACCTTGGGTCATGATTCCCCTCGAATTCAATTGACTTTTACTCAGATACCTTTAAGAAATTATTAATTCCTTCGAATATGTAAAATCTATAGATAACTTAGTAAACACTTGGACTTAATTTAACTGCAACCTTAGTTAATTTTATATGTTCAAAAAATTTGTTAGTGTGTTTTTGGGTGTAAATTTTGGGCAGGACAGTAATGTACTTGGCTTGGTCGTAGTGTTATCTTCTCATAATACTCCCAGACTAACACCAACAATCTATCTCCCTTAGTTGAAATCCCAGAAAAGGATGTCAAGGAAGCCTCAATGTAAATCAAGAATAAATTCATGTAAAATTTGAGTGTTAGGGACTTGGACTAGCTTCTCACAAAGTGTATCACCGATTATTTTACCCTAGAAGATCTTCTAATTGGAACTCAAAATCAAAGAGATGAATTTGTACATCCAAGGCTAAAATACATTGGAGTCCTTGAGGCCCATGATCCTACTAAGTAAGGTAATCAAATCATTGATCTCCTCATGAAACTCTCACCTGTGGAATGCCTTTGACCATCTAGATAAATAAACTAATTTTTATTGATTTAATTTATGCAATCATGTTTCCATTCATTCCATCTATTGAAATCCTTTTTCTTGGTCATATCAATACAAAATAGAGTAGGCAGGACTATGGAGATTCTGTCAATATTATTAGGATCAAGACTGATAATGATGTTTCCATCCTCATGCCTGGTGGTCCTAGTTTTATGATCAAAATGTTGTGCACGTTCCATTACAAAATCTAGTTCTAAGGAAACCACTGTAAATGTAGAAAAAAGATGAATATGACTCTAAATAACAAGATCCATCTCCTTATTCATAGAGGTTTCTACCCTTCTGAGAAATTAAACTATCTCAAGATGCCCCAATTCAGTGTCTCTAATCTCATCAACATAAGATGTCACCTGGGAAGCTGAGATAGAATTTTGGTATTTATCATACTAATACTTCATTTTCTTCTTGTCTTTTGGAGAGACTAGCTCTTTAGACATATCAAGCACACATGTGGATGAAGTTGCAACATGAAAATCCCATAATGTAAGAAAATCTTCATGCGACACAGATGAATTCCTAAGGCACTTTTTAAGGTTTAGTCTTTTTAGATCTAGAAGGATATGCATACTGGACAGGAATGGAAGATCTTTGAGCAATTGTAAATGAAGGAAAATTGATGAAATAAAATTTTAAAGTGAGATAAAAGATTAAAAACAAGGTTTTTTTCTAGAGCACTGCAGGCTGTAGGTGGATGAAAAACAAACACTTTGGTATGGAAATGGATTGCAAGCGCGCATATATACAAGTGGGAATACTTTTTATTTGCAAGTGGGGTTTTCAATTCCAATTATAGTTTATTTGGAAGGAGTTTTCTACCTACACACGAGTTTTTATAGTCCTTTTGTAGGTTGGAAAGAGACTTCATAAGTGCTTATAAAATACTTGTAAGTGGAGTTTTTAATTACAATTACAAGTTGGGAAAAAAACTCAGATTTTTTTTGGAATGATAAGCTTACAAATAAGGTTTTTAATCTCGTCTGCAAGTAGGTACAATACACTTTCTTTGAGTTTTCTCTTCATGGGAAGAGCTTGGATTTCCATCTGGGGAAGAACTTGCATTGTTTTGCAAAATAATGCTCTCATACACAGACTTTTAAAATCTGAAAATGATTTATAATAACAAAAATGTATATACAAAATAAGAAAAAAAGAAAAAAAAAGAAAGAGTCCCTAAATGTTTTTCATAAACAAGAGGAAACACTTCATACAAAACTAAAAAAAAAATCAAATGAAAACATACCTTCTTCTTGAAAATCAAATGAAATAAGGAAGAAGTCTTGAATCTTGATAAAATCCCCCAAATCTTTGATGATTCAAATTTGGAAAAAGATCCCCAAGTTTCAGCTATATAGACAAATAAATTTGACTAAATCCTTACAACAATGAATGCATTTTCAGTCCTCCATGAATTCTTGACAAATAGCCAAGTATGAGAATAAAAATGCAAGAAGGTAGGAACCTCCAAGACTCATTCAAAGATCAGAACATGGTTTCTTCTTGACAATGCAAGCCAAATTGTAATGGATGTAAGAAATGATACCTATAGAGGAAGCACATGATTTAGAAAGATCAAAAGAAGCTGCAAATCAATTGTATTTTCACTTGGACAAACTTTCCTTTCATCATTACAAATAAAAATGCCATTTTATTTTGCAAAAACATGTACATTTTCCCTAGATGGTATTTGTATTTGATGTTACAAGCTCAAATCAGTCTCTTCTTAATCAAATGAACCAAAATGCCCTATATGAGATTTTATGTCTATGATGGAAGCTTTAGAAGATGAGTGACAGACATTTTGGGAAATGATTCAAACTAAGACAACTTGGTTATGCCCTTGATGGGATTTTATGCCTATGATACATATGGAAAATAACACTAAATGCCTTGTGATAGCCGATGATGGGATTTAGACTTTTCTTTGCAAGTTGTTTTTTTGTTTTTATATCTGCAACTTCATTTTTAAATAAAGACAAGATTTTATGTGTCATTTGCAAGATGTTTCTCATACACATGGGCTTTTAGAGCCTTATGACATGTTCAAAATTACCACCTTGTCTTAAAATGAATTTTTATATGTCTTTGCAAGATGTTTCTCATGTTAAAAACATACCCTCTTTACTATGATGGGCTTTTGAATCATCTTTATAAATAAAACATGTTTTCCTTTATGACAAAGATATCACTTGTGAGGGAGCTTAAAAATACCACTTGACAAGTATAAGTTTATTAAAAACATGTTTTTTCTCAAAGGATGAGTTTCTTATGCACCTTTACAAAGATTTCAAATTTAAACATAATAAAATTAAAGAGGCTTAAAAAGCCCACCAATGCATTAAAATCTATTTAAAGTTCACATATTTCCTTGGAAATATGTAATGGTGGATTTTTGATTCCATATTGAAAGTAAAAGACATCCAAAATGATATGCAATAATTGACAAAAATCCCTTATATCATGACTTTAAGAGGCCTTGGTGGACTTTTGATTCCACATCGCAAATTCTTAAAATAAAGAATAAAGACCTGCAGTCAGTCTTAACAACCTCACCTACAGGTTACTTAATTCCTTATTATCTCTTAAAATATAGCTCCAGATTAGGCCTACAATAGACAGAAAAGAGGAGAAATAAAAAATAAATAAACCTACGACAAAAATAAAACCAAAATCAATCAAAATAATATAGAAAAATCAATCAATAATTTGAAGGTTTCCAAAAATTGAGTACCTGCAGCCAGAAAAGAAAAATCCATCCTTACAAGAAAGACAAAGAAAAACAAGATGAAAATATTTTAAAATGACATCTATAAGACGTAAGACTTGGGACAATTCATAAGATAACTGATTTACTTCATAAAATATCATTAGGAACACCTAACTTAGAGAATTTGACTATGAATTAATATGAATGAAATGTTGTTGCTATTAAAAGGACATTCAAATTTCTGAAAGGAACAATTGATTATGGTTTATGGTATGATAAGGATGATGATTTTAAATTGAATGCTTAAAATGATACAGATTGGGAAGGTAATGTGGATGAAGGAAAGAACATAAGTGGTGGAGCATTATTTTTGGGAAAAAGGTTAGTTTCATGGGAAAGTAAAAAGAAAAAATGTATTTCACAATCTACTGTTGAAGCTGAATACGTTGATGCTACTGTTAATTTTACACAAGTAATATGGATGAAGAAAATGTTGAAACATATCAGAGAAAGTATTGATGATCCAATTTTTATCTATTGTGATAACTCAAGTGATATCAATATTTCAAAGAATCCTATTTACATTCAAAGAAAACACATATATTTGTGTGTGTGGTAAATGTGTCATCCAATCTACAACTAAACACATCAATAAACCATTACATCAAGAGGGGTTATCATCAAAATAAGAATCAAAGCATTGTACTAACACCCTTGAAATTGGTCTATTGCTTCCTAGTTGAAGCGAGTGCGATTATCATGAAGGCCCATCAGATTAGACATGGAGAATCAATGACTTCACTACCTCAAAATGGAGGATTCAATGCAAGAATGAGCAAGATGCATATACTTGCATACTTTTCTCTCAAAAAGATTTGAAAATGAAATGCATGATCTAGGAAGCTAAATGCATAGTAATCATGAAGAATGAAGCTAAAATGAAAGTGTAAGCTTCTAAGGATATGAGAAATGCATCTACCATTAAGTGATAAAAGAAACTAAAATGCCATTAATCTTAAGAAATGAAACTAAAAATGCATATGAAAGTAAACTACTATGAAAGAAAGAGCTATGAGTGCACAAGAACCCTAGAGAAAAAATAACATTATAACTCTACTCTCAAGATTTCCTTATATGAATGAGAAAAGGGAGCTATCCCTTTTATAGGAAATTCCAAGAGATGGACGGTCGAGATTCGGCTAGGAAGAGTGGTTGAGATGCAACTTCCCTCAATCCATGTGTGCTTAATCCAAGTGAAGTGTGTTTGATTGGTCAACCTTGTGGAGGATGAGACATAATTGGTATTTTCCCATTTAATTGCTTTATTTTATTTTCAATGTGCTCACACATGTGTGAGGATGTGTGAATGGGTTGATTTAATTAAAAGATATTTAGGACTTTTAATTAAATTAAATAGCTTAAGAAATTAAGCAATTTAAGGCTTTTGGTTTAGGAATTTGATACAAAAAATCATGATTAAAATTATGTAAGAAAATTTGATTAAAGGCTTCGTAATTAGGGTCTAGCAATGAATGTCATTGATTTAAGATTTATTAAGACCAATTAATAAAAAATAGGGGCTATAGGTTTGCTAGATCAATTTTAGGTGATTACATTTTCTCCTCTTTGATTTGATGTGCGAGTAACACATTGATTCAAAGAACTTTTGATGAAAGATTAGGATAGCTTGATGTGAAGCAATGAAACTATCTCACAGATCAGAATTGATTCTGAACTTGTTAGAACGAATATCGATTGAAGACTGAAGATATCAGATTTGGAATTGTTTAAACAAATAATAGTAGGGAGACCTAGAAATATCAACTCTGATCTTGATTAAGAGAAGACTGTTAGAAGAGTTCGAGCATTTAGCTTGATGTGAAGCAATCAAACTAAATGTCTATCTTCCAAGCAGATTTCTCGATTTTGGATTGGTTTGAATGTCGAATCAATCTAATCTAGTGCGATGATACTAATTTTTATTCGATTGATTGCTTGGCATAATTGACTTGATATGGGTCCTAATGAATCTAATTACTTGATTGAGAGGTATTATTAGATTTATGTGGTGCAATGAATCTAATATGCCATTAGAAATCCAAGTGACCTGATTTGAAGTGATGAAATCACTTTGAGAGATCTTGGTTTGATGCAAAGCCCTGATGCCCCTAGAGATTAAGCTTTTTGATGTGAATCAAATTATTGATGTAATGGTACTTCCACCTTAGGATCAAAGTCAAAATGAGGTGAGGATCCATAAGCTTGATAGATTGAAAAGCATTGAGGGAATGAGGCGCGAGCCTGATTTGAGATCTGGTTGACCAATGTTGACCAAGAGTTGACCAAGGTTGACTTTTTAGATTGAAGTGGGAAGTGCTTGATAGAATCAATTAGGATTAATCTCAAAGTGGAATCCTGTGAGAAAAGCATCAATGATCAACTATATTTGAGAAAATAGGTTAATCTACATTTTTTTCTATCAAAATATGACCAGATTTCAATTTCAGTCTCGAAAATGGATTTAGAGCCATCGAATTAGCCAAGAGTGCGATTTTAACGTCTATCAGAGCATTTTTTAAAATTAGGTCAAAACCTATAAAGGCCCAGAGGGGTCATTTTCAAATCATTTTCGCCATCCATGTTTGAAATCTGAGAAGCCTTCTCTAATCAAAAATGATGGTTCCAGTGGAAGAGCATCAATTCGAGCGCATGCGAAGGTACGAACGGCCATCGAACTACTCGCCTCTAGTAAGTAACTAAACAAAATGACCTTTGCATCTAATATTTCATGTTTTTGGTGGATTTTTCCATATTATCAAACCTTTCTATTCGTAGAGCCCTAGTTCATCATACAAGCCAGTGAGAGGGCTCTTACGAAAAACTAGCAAAAAATTCTTTCGTCGTATTAGCCCACAAGACTTTTCATCTAGGAGTCACCCATTAGTTGCACGAGAACCTTCAGCCAAGCCCCTAGTGTCATATGACCCTGTTAGTTTTGTTGTATGAGACTGTTTTATCATAAGAGCCCTAATCCTAATTCGTATGAGTCTTGATGCTAGTGAAGGAAAAACTATCTTTTGTCATATGGGTAATAGTGGATTTTTTTTGAACAATTCCTTTGTCAATTGCGTGTTTTATGATTTCTGAGCCTTTTTGTCAGCTTGTCTGAGCACTGTGTGGTGAATGTAGCTTGTTTTTAACTCTGTTACTGATGCAATTTCACTGGTTGTCTTCTTACATGAATAATTTCTAGATATTTAGTTTCTCTCTACATATCCTCCCACCATGCGGTTGGTGAGGAACTTATCGGATGATCAGAGAGGCCACTTGAGAGACTATGGTTTTAGATGGGTGACCCAGATGCATGACATCTAGGTGAACCATGGTTTGTTGACACCGTTGGTGGAGCGATTCCATAGTGAGTATAATATATTCCACCCACCAACTAAGGAGATGAACATCACTCCTGAGGACGTATATAGGATTCTACAAATTCCATTTGTAGGAGAGTGGATAGAGTATGATACAGTGTTGTGAGTCAACATAGAGGCTCTTATCCAAGTTTTTCATGATCATACCATATTAGAAAGATCCATTTCTCGGGATGACATGGTGATTCAACATGGTTAACAGTATCCACTTGCGTGTGTCATGGTAGGTTTCATAGGTTGCTTCATTATGGCATACATGAGTTAGTAGGGGTTCCTTTGCAAATGGGGTTGAGTATTAGAGATACTTTTGACCCAACACGAGCAGTTGGGTTGTGGTTAGTTCCTGCTTGAACATATGTATCATGAGATGCATGAGGTGACTTACAGAGGAGCTCAGGGTATGGTTGTAGGAGTATTTATTTTACAGGTATGGGCTTGGGAGAATATCTTGATATGTAGGTTGGTGACATATGATTTATGATAGAGTGGAAAAACACTTGTGTATAGGTACTCAGGTTTCTTGACATAGACCCACTTGGGGAAGATAGACTATTAGAGACGTCATCTAGACGATCTCAGCATGGTTATATGGAGACTGTACAAGGAAACTAAGGGATGGGCCAACTAGAGAGGCCAGAGGAGAAAGCTCTTTGTATCCCATCCTTTAATTGAGAGTACACCCACAATTATTGAGATATTTGTGGTGTCTTGAGTGGTTAGGCAGTATGGTTGCCCACATAATATTGTACAGGAGTTCACAACTTATGCCAGATTCATGGATGAGGGGCGTTGGGGGTGGTCCCATAGATTATCTCCAACCTTGTGCACCGAGGAGTTGATACAATTATCTCACCCTTCATGGGAGTATCTAGAGATAGTGGCTGATGCCGAGGTCATGCCATAGTATAGAAACTATTTTTCTCGATACCCATTCCCTATATTTATTGATCTACCTAAGAGAGCGCCATGGATTGATGAGGAGAATGTACCATAGAGACCGATAGGTGGACAAAGGGGTCCAAATAGAGTACCATAGAGAGATACAACCCCTTAGAGAAGGTGGTTCCCCAGGTGCTAGTTCCACTAGAGCACCAATAGTAGGTCAACATCGACCACACGTTGAGAGGGGTACCCTTGTTTCTGTTGGTATTGAGATTATTATCTCAGAGGCCGTAGATGAGGAGATGAGGGATGTACAATAAGATCCCATTTTTGATGATGTATCTTGATAGGTCCATGAGTGGAGAGATGCTCAGGAAGGAGAGGAGGAGAGAGTACCTAGGGAGTATACCATACAGGATGTGATCTAGACACTAAGGGGATGGATCAAAGACCTACAGACACAACTAGTAGTGGCTCATGCACAGATTATAGAGTGAGATCAGACTATTGCTATGCACAAAGAGAGGATCTAGGGGTTATCAATTGAGTGCACCACATTTTAGAGGGAGATCACTCAGCAGACCAGTAGGGTGGCCTACTATGTGACAGCTTATAGCATTGTAGTTTCCATGGTCCATCAGGTGCCACCATTTTCTCAGTACTTGGGAAGATCTGAGGGGGAAGGTCCTCCACCTAGAGCAGATGCTCCTCACCCTCCAACCCAATATGGCACTAAGGGAGAGAGAAAGACTTGATTAAACCCATTCTTTCTTATCCCCTTCTAATTTTGAGATCCTTTTGATTGTACATGATTCATCTGCATCAAAGATGCCCATTTTTTTCTCGAGATTGTTGGAGCTGATATCACTCCAAGGTTTCTCAAGAATAGTAATCGATGTATACAAAATAGTATTCTGACTCACTCCTTTAGCAACTTGACAAACTCCACAACTTCTCACAAATTTATGAACATCCTTATACAACTGAGGCCAAAAATACCTTTCCTTCAGAAAAATCAATGTCTTATCAATGCCAAAATGTCCAACCAATCCACTACTGAGACTCTTGATATATATATATATATATGATCATCTTTGTGATCCATTTATTGTTCTTGTATTGTTACTTTTTCATTTTTAGTTTTTGAGTATATTACCATCTTGTATCATTTCTCTGAGTATTTTTGTGTGTGTATCTTGGATGAACATGAATCTTAGGTATGATCTTAGTTCCATATGTGATGTGCTTGTACCCTAATATTTTGTTCGCGGTGATGGATAATGTCTTGTTTTATTGATACTGACTATTCATTTGTAGATATATAACCTTAAGGGGATAAAATGTAGTTGACTGCTTCAACAAAGGATTCAATGATTTGAGGAATAGATCCCTTCTTGCTATTATTTGTGTGTTTGTTATGTAACCACCCTAATTTGGTATACTCTAATTAGAGACCCTATTTTTCCTAAATGTGATCATACCCCTAATTATGTCAATCTAACTATTTGATTATTGGCATAATTCATAAAAATCAATTAATCTCCTAAAATTAAAGTGATTTCATCACTAACTCACATTATTTACATTGGCCTATTTGAATCAAATCAACCCAATTAAATCCTTGGCTAAAGTAATTAATTAAAAGGGAATTAATTAAAATCTCTAAATACAACTCATCACTTGCACATGGAAAGTCAATCCATGAACCAATGAGAGTTCATTCACATGGATTACCAAATATTCAATCCTCACCTCTCCTCACAAGTTGATCTCAACCACTCATTTATCAAATTCTTCCATAAAAGGATTGAATTTTGAGCTCAATAGGCCCCCAAATTTTAGAATGTTGAATGCACTCTTATGCTTCCCACAATTTTAGAATTCTAATTGCATCCTAATTCTGTCATTTTGTTTCATGATTTCAATAGCTAATTAGATAATTTTAATTTATGCTTCAATGAATTATTGCATCATTTATAAGCATGAATTTCATGATAGTTAGCTTACATTCTCAATAAATCTTCCATTCTAGGACTGAATGTGTCACTAATTTAATGCATAATCTGAGGGAAATTATAGATTAAATCATACTCTTCTTAGATAGGAAGAAATATGTTAATTTCAATGGTTTCCTTGTGATTTTCAATTGATTTCCCTATTTCTAACCATTGATATAATGACATATTGAAGTGTTGTGTTGCATCTTTCAAGTACATAATTTACACACACATTTATGGCACCCACCGTGGGGCAAAGCCCCAAATTTATCACCATTTTGAGCCAATTAATCATCTTGTCTTTTCTATTTTTGTGTGAAGACTCACATTTGGAAGCAAATGATCATATTTAGGAGCAAAGGATCACATCCCGAAAAGAATCTCACATCTTAGATATCCTACATCACAACCTGTTAATCCTAAATCACTTATGGTAAAGGATCGCATTTGGTTAATCCCACATCGCATTTAGTGTAAAATATCATATTTAGGATATTTCATCGCATTTAGTCATTCTTGGATCATATTTGGTAAATAAGATCACATTTAGTAAGGTTCATAGTTGCATTTGGTTATTCTATTGGCATTTTTGATAAATTTGATAACTAATCAACTGACTTTGCATGTTTTTTAATGGATCTTATTGTTTGAGAATCCTAATGAGTTCTTGCAAGATGCTGTTGAAGATTTCTTTGGCTAAGAAGATGGAATGAAATTACTAACAAGTGGTTTTGTAGGTTGTCTTGTGTGTTTCAACCAAACTTATCTTGCAATAAGAACTTAACACAATTTCTTTACAATTCGTAACTTGATTAGAGATGTATGGTCTTTTCCTTTATAGAAAATCAGAACCTCAAACATCAAGTTAAGATTTCAATAGAAATTGGGGGAAATAAACTTCAATTTCTCAAAAGTGTTTTAATTTATTTAATAGGAACTTAAATTTTCAAATTTGAATTTGATTCTTAGTCCAACTAGAGGATTATTGTCTTTTCCCAAGTTGGAAAATAAAAAAATTGATATGGGGGACTAAGTTTTGAGTTTGATAATTTGAGGTAAAGAATTTGCATGATGTGTTTGATAGGATAAAATGACATGGATAGGAGAGTATGCTCTTCTTCCTCATGAAGAATCAAAAATCTAGAATCCTGAGCTGACAATCCTCTATACTGATTTGAACTTTAGAGGGCCTCTTGGTTCAGGAAAAAATCTTCCGAGAATGACCCAAGTGAGGACAGGTGAACGCCAGCCCTTCCATCTCACTATAATAAAAATTGTTCCTTGAGGCCAAAGTCTTGGAAGACATAATCAGTTTTTTCTTTGGAATTTTGACTATCATTCCTTGGACATGCTTGGATGTGTGTAGAGCGGATCCTCTTGAATCTTTCTTATGAGACTACACTCATCTAGGTACTTATAGGGCTATACGCCTTAATTTTTTCTTTTGCAATTCTACAGGGGATGGTTGCAAATGGATGCCTGGATTAAAATAATTTGTAGATAAGACCACCTAATTCATCTCTAAAAGGTGATAATATTTGTGCAAGGAAAATATTAATTGCCCCAAAATACTCATCATTTCATGCCCTCATTTGCATTTGGAGTCAGATAGTATGACATCATGACTAGAGCCATTGCGTGCTTGGTGATGGTCATATTCTGATTATCATTTGAGTGTGTACCTAAGTCTACAAGCAAAGATTTTCATGCTATGCCATAGATTTTAGGGAATAGGTGTATTTGGTCATTTAACAACTTGCTTTATGTGTCAAAATTGAAATAAAAAGATAAACATTCCCAAACAATCAATTTTTTGACAATCAAAAACATCTATGTTACTCAAAAACACTCTAGAATTCATCAAACAGACCTTGGAGTCAGAAATTTTTTCATGTTCTTCAAGACAAAGTGGCAAAAATTAGGAAAAACCATTAGAGAGTCGCATATGGTAAATCCTAGGTTGCATTTAGGAAACAAAATCACATTTGGGGAGAAGGCTTGAATTTGGTAAATTCTGGCTTGCATTTGGGAAACAAGATCACATTTAGGAAGAACAGGCTCACATCTCGTATATCTAGGCTCACATCTAGTTAGTTGCATCTAGGAAAGAGGGTACTTGCACAAGTATCAAACTCAAAAAGTCTGTAGTTTTGGATACCCTTTTTGCTTGTCAGTCAGAATCTGTTGTTCTTGTTGGTCCGCCTGTTTCTATTTCCCAATCTAATTGGAAGTCTACCTTGCATGTTATTTAGGGTTGTTGCAATTGATCCCAAATCATGTTGTCACATCACTCAACAAATCTTCTTGGTTCCCAGATAATTATCAGGGCATTCTAATCCTCTGATGTTGGAATCAATCACTTCAAACAATCAAACTTACTCACCACAACTTAGACAAAGTGTAGACACCCTAAAATGGACAGGCTTGCGACTTTACATTAAAAACACTAATTTTCATCTATTAATTAATCATTTTTTAATCATTAATTAATCATCAATTTTCTTCTAAATTCATTCCCCAAATTACTTAATCCAATTCTCAAAATTAATTAAATAATTAATTTTATTTAATTAAATAGCTTTAATCGATTAATTATCATTAAATTAATTAATTGAACTCAATTTCCTATAGTTTAAATTCAAATATTTAAACTTACTAATTAAATTCTTCCAATTAAATTAATTTAATTTCATCAAATAAAGCAATTCTTAATAAAAAAGAATTCAATTATCTCACATGTTGAAAACAATTATTAAATATTTATTTATCTTCAAAGAGATAACTCCAATTACATCACATGGGTTACTCCACCCATCTCTCCAGTCCACATGGGTAACTTCACCCACCTCTTCAGTTCAAAATGGTAACTCATAAATAGCTCTTTAGTTAACCAAACCCTATCTCCTCTTTACCAAATGAAGAGGTGGAGTTTACTGAGGACCTCTCCTATTCCTTTTGATCTCAATCGTTCATCTCCCCATCTCTAGGATTGATCTCAACCGTTCATTTCATCACCAATTCCTATATAATAAACCCTTCATAACCATTTGAAGGATCCAGGATTTCAAGCTCTCATGCGCCATTACTCTGTCAGTTTGGTTCTAGCATTCAAG
>MU227378.1:2465522-2493179 GCA_018584345.1 Thuja plicata | reverse complement strand
TACATCACATGGGTTACTCCACCCATCTCTCCAGTCCACATGGGTAACTTCACCCACCTCTTCAGTTCAAAAAAGTAACTCATAAATAGCTCTTCAGTTAACCAAACCCTATCTCCTCTTTACCAAATGAAGAGGTGGAGTTTACTGAGGACCTCTCCTGTTCCTTTTGATCTCAACCGTTCATCTCCCCATCTCTGGGATTGATCTCAACCGTTCATTTCATCACCAATTCCTATATAATAAACCCTTCATAACCATTTGAAGGATCCAGGATTTCAATCTCTCGTGCGCCATTACTCCGTCAGTTTGGTTCTAGCATTCAAGCCATCTTGCGATCACACACACACACACACACACACACACACACACACACACATTTCAATTATCAAATTCTCGACGCTTCTCAAGTCATAGACGCTGCCCCACCAATACTGAGCATCAAGAATAATGTTTCGGAAGGAGTAGAGAAACAATAGAAGCTTCAGGCATCATGAGGTTTGCATTTATTTGTCTTCCTTTCTCTTGCTTGTACATTTTATTGGTCACGTTTCTGTTATTTGATTAGTAGTCATTATATACTTGATTTGCATTCATTTGTGAACCTTTGCTACTAACCCTCACCTTTGGAAAGCTGTGGGGACCAGAGAGAGAGGCGTACACAAACATATTTGGACAATTCGGAAAATCCTTTTGACACAATTGGAATTCTTTTGACAAAATTGAGACCTTACTTTCATGGTTAACACAAGAAGTAAACAATAAATTGATGATGATTAAGAAAGACCTCCAAGATTTCTTAAATTTATACAAGGAGAGACATTTAGAACAAACCCCCTCTTTGATCAAGACTCACCTTAAATGGATGCACCTAATCACGAATGGAGTTCTGCCTTTAAGGAATATAACCAAGAACACGATGAAAGAGAAAGTTAAGAAGAGAGAAATAATGTCCGTTGTTTATTTGATTTAGAAAGTGATGAGGACATATCGGAAGAAGAATACAATAAACTAAAACAAAGTAGGAAGTTTCAAAGGACCTTGGAGAAAATTATTGGGGAAGACAAAGAAAAATACTTTCTTCACTTATTTTCTCTTGAAGTTAAAATTCCTAAAGACTATGATGTTGAAAGATTGAAAGAAGAAGAGGTACAAACACCTATCTCCATACTCTCTAAACAACTATATCAAATGCAAATGGAACTCATAGCACTCAAGAAAGAAAAGATTAAACCGACAAAGAAATACTCCTTGGAGCACATATGTCCATTTCCTTTTGACAAGAGCATAAACATGGTTCTGTTCCCACGTAACATGGCACAACCCAAATATGAAAAATACATGGGAGAAGTTGATCCACATGACCATGTAAGAGAATTTTGTGCCCTAAGCATAGAATACACACATGAACTGACAACCCTGATGAGACTATTTCCAGGAATTCTAGATGGAAATGCTATGGAATGGTTCTCTAAACTAACACCAAGTGTGTAAACATTTGAGGAGTTAATTCAAAGATTTGTCCAACATTACTCCTAAAACATACAACACAATGTTACCATGATGGATCTTTGCAATACAAAACAACAAACATGTGAATCCTTCACACCCTTTTTGCAATCGTGGAGGAGAATATTTTCAAGGTACTCAAGACTAATACCCAAATTTGAAAAGATGGAAATATTTGTAAACAACTTAGTACCTGAAATGAACTATGCTCTAAAAATGCAAGATTATCCTAGTTTCAATAGAATGATAAAGAACACCATTCATGATAAATAAGTTATGGTAAAAAAAGGAGAGATAACACTCCAAAGTGACAATAAATCCTTGAACAACTATAACAACAAACATAAATGGTGGAACAAGAACAAAAATGTTGTTAGTGATGGAGTGGTTGAAGCCTCAAATGAAAATGCTAAACGAGATATGTTTAATCTCACAAATAGCCGACAAGAAAGAAAATAAGCTAAGGTAACAAAAACAATACCAAGAGAAAACACTAATACCAACAAGAATAAGCTGTGGACGTCTAGACCACAACGAACATTTACTCCATTGGGAGAACCTCTTGAGGTAGTTTTGAAGACACTCTTAGATAAAAAAATCATCACTGTATCAAAGTCATAACCATGGGAACCAGAAGTAAAACCAAGGTGGTGGAATGAAAATTCCTATTGTGAGTTCCATAAGAATAAATGACATAAGACTAATGACTGCATTAAACTCAAAGACATTATACGAGATGTCATTGACGGAGGCAAGATCAAAGTGGAAGGACATACATCCAATGAGGATCATATGACATATAATAAACCATTTCCCAATGATAAAAAAGGAGAAGACTCCAAAGGAAAAGGAAATGAAGTCAATTACACCTATTCCCATAATGATAATGTGATAAATATATTGGAGCTAAAGAATGAATCAATCAATGTGATTACTATCAAAGGTGTCAAGGAAAAATCGATACATTCAAATGCGGTAACACAAAGCCAAGCACAAATCACAATTAAAGGGGTTAATTATTCATCCAAACATGCAACACCATCTAAGCCACATGTTGTCACAATTCCTAAACCAGCAACGTCAAGAAAAATAATTCCCATACCATCTACTAACTATAACTTGGTAGACCAATTGCAAAGGACCTCAGCTCAAATATCTATATTTGAGTTATTAAAGATCTCTTTAGTGTATATGGAAATTCTTGAACAAGCCCTATATTCTACAAATTTTTTGAAAGACATAGATGTGAAAAAGTTCTAGGCAATGGTCAATCACATATCAGCTCCACATTACCTCTCCTTTTCAGAAGAAGATGACAAATATTTGACTCATCCCCATTATCAACCCCTTCACATTGAAGTTCTGATTCATAAACACCGTGTAAAATGTCTATTGATAGATGGAGGCACAGGTTTGAATATATGTACTCTCAATTTGGTCAAAGATGTGGGTCTCTCCAAAAAAAACAATTGATTTAAGAAGTAAGATAACCATCAAGGATTATGAATTAGAGGAAAGATCATCCAAAGGACTAGTTGTTTTACCAATAAGAATATGACCAATTGAACACAATGTGATTTGTCAATTTATTGATCTACCATTGGCATATAAAATATTACTAGGAAGACCCTGGATACATGAAATGCAAGCAATGCCATCTACTTACCACCAATGTATCAAATTCCAACACAATGGGGTGGAAGTAACAATTCCTGCAGATTCAAGATACACTTGCAATAACATTAAGGCACATAGTATGGTTCCTCAAAATAAGGAAGTTCCAAAAGAGCTCCCAGCTAAAACCTCTAAAGATATCGTGATAAGAAGCTTTGGAAATACACTAAAACTTGAAGAAACTAGAATGGGAGAATACAAACTAGACACGACACCATCATTGGATAACATTCTTGTGTCTCCTAGATCATATGGGAAACTTTCCCCTTCTTTTACACCTGATGCATCAAAAGGAAAAGACATTCATGAGCCACTTGATATGGTTAGAGCCTCTACTTATCAAGAGGAAGAAAAAGAAGATAAAACAGTCTTGGCTTGGCTCTATAAGGGGGAAAAGAGAGAAAATAAAGTTAAACATGTTGAGATATTTCTTGAAAAATATGGAAAAGGTTATGACCTTCTTAAAAAATGGGATACAAAGGAAAGAGACCTTTAGGAGATAAAGGAAAGGGAATCATTGGGCTTATCCATATGGAATTCAGAGACACTAAAGACAAAATAGGGTTAGGTTTCAATAACAAATCAAAAAACCCCACCTTAAGAGATGGTCCAATATTTGATAAAGGAAGTGATGAAGAAGAGTAAGAGATAGAAGTTGTACCTTGGACATATGAAAGATCACTATACATTGGTACTAAGAACCCAAAATACCAAGGAGAATGATAAGTACCTAATTTTGGAGAACAACTAGAGCATCATGTTCCTTTATTGTCACAAACCAACGTCCAAGAAGTAGAGGAGGAAGAAGAAGACTCTTTAGAAGTTCAGAAAATAAAAGAATCTCATGAAGAAATCCCTCAACAACAAGAAGAAGACATAAATAGAGAAGAGGAAGCAAGTAGCTCAAACACTCTTCAGGAATCCTCTCCTATAAGACAACAAAAAGATGAACATCCTAACTGGGGGAAATTGGTGATAGTTTCAAATGTCCTATATCTACCACACTTTGATCCAAAAATGGCTAATAGGGTACACTAGATAACTATTGCTGAGTTTTTAAACTAATGTGATGACACTATCTTAGAATCACATGATTATGAATGGGATCACATGTCTGATGATACCATGGACATTGAGGTAGATGTAATATGTAAATTTTCACCTTTATTGGAAAGAGGATAAAGTTCTAAAACTACCCATAATACCAATGTTGTCACAGAATTGGATGATATAGTGATGCCTAGGATAATTGATGAAGACACTAGCATCTTATTGGGACTAGAAGAACTGCAAAGGATATAAGATATGCATTCCAATATGATAAGGGAAGAAGGAGAAAGATCAAATGATGAGTTTCTAGAGTTAGGTCTACATAACACTAACAATGAAACTAATAATGATGATTCAAATCTTAATGATCTAAACACTATAGAAGCTAACTTAATAGAGCATGTCTTGTCAGTTAATAGTTTTGACATTGACGTGATGCTGTCCTTAAAAACATTTGAATCATTATCCTTGGAAAACCCTAAAATTATTGATTGGACTGACTTAGACCCTACTCCTATCATCAACTTTCCCAATGACTATACTTTAGCTTGTTATCTAAATGCTTGTGAACCCTATCCCTCTTCCACCAATGCAAGGAGCATGAATTTCATAGAGGAGGATATCAAGTTCCTTAGTTAGAAATTGAAAAGTAAAAAGAAAAAAAGAACTGATGGTGAAAACCACATTGTGGTAGTATCAGATTCTAAAATAGTAAAAATAAAAGATGTATCTGCTAGTGAAAACCTCTCAGAGGTGCCAAAAGATGAGATTCTTGATATCCTCCTTGAACACTTCCAAGAAATATCTTTAGTACTAATAGAACCAACACAACCATTTAATTTGGGCATAGAAGAAGTTCCTCAATTTGTTCATCTGGCACAATCATTATCCGAAGAAGAAAAGACATAGTTTACTGAGTTCCTCAAAGAGAAAAATATCAAATTTGCATGGTTTTATATTGATATTCTTGGACTAGATCCTAAGTTAATAATGCATCACTTATCTATAGCTCCTGGAATTAAACCTCTCAAACAAAAACTAAGAAAGATGCACCCACATGTGGCATTATTGGAAAAAGTGGAGCTGGAAAAACTCTTAAAGGATAGATTCATAAGGGTCTTCACTTATGCAGGATGGATTTCTAATGTAGTACCAGTTTCTAAAATAGATAAGTCTATCAGAATTTGCACAAAATTTAGGGTCTTAAATAAAGATTTCCCTAAAGATGACTTTCCACTATCAAATATTGATATGATTATAGAACTCACAATAAGATATGTGATTTATTCACTCATGGATGGATTCTCAGGTTATAACCAAATAATGATTACTCCTGAAGACCAGGAAAAGACAACATTTATATGTGCATGTAGAACATTTTGATGGAACATAATGCCATTTGGGATAAATAATGTTGGAGCTACATATCAATTAGCTATGATGACAATCTTCGATGATATAATACACAAGAAAATGGAGGACTATGTGGATGATACCTTAGCCAAGTCAAAGATAAGAATGACTCGCATTGAAGACTTGAGGAAGATAATTGATCAGATGGAACAATTTCAACTAAGACTCAATCCAAAAAAATGTGCATTTGGAGTCCAATTACGAAAGCTCTTAGGGTTTATTGTGTCAGCTAAAGGAATTGAGGTGGACTCAGAGAAGATAAAAGTGATAATGGAAATGCTACCTCCTTGAAACATCAGTCAAATGAGGACGCTCCAAGGAAGACTCTAGTTAATCAAAAGATTGATGTCTCAACTAGTAGATAAAGTGCAACCTTTCACAAAATTTTTACATAAAGGAGTCACTTTCAAATAAGATGAACATTGTGAAAATAATTTCAAAGTATTAAAGGATTATTTGACTAACCCTCCTATTCTCATGGCACCCATTCA
Organism: Thuja plicata; assembly: GCA_018584345.1. Classification (NCBI taxonomy): domain Eukaryota; kingdom Viridiplantae; phylum Streptophyta; class Pinopsida; order Cupressales; family Cupressaceae; genus Thuja; species Thuja plicata. The sequence goes on along the minus strand of MU227378.1, from coordinate 2,487,045 downwards.
TGAGAAACCATTGCTACTATATATTTTAGCTACGACTATATTGATTGGAGTATTTCTAGCCCAAGATGATGAAAACAAAAAGGAAAGGGAGATTTATTATATTAGAAGGAAATTGGTATCTTATGAGCTCAAATACAATATCATTGAAAAGGCTTTCTTGGTAGTTTTTTTGCATCCCAAAAGTTGAGACACTACATGCTTTCGTACGCAGTAAAACTTATCAAAAAGGTTGACACTCTCAAATACCTCTTGAGTAAAACAACATTGATAGAAAGAATAGAAAAATGGGTCTTGATACTCAGTAGATAGAAGGACTATTAAAGGACAAGTTCTAGCCAATCAACTAGCTGATTCACCATTGCAAGATACAACACCTTTTATTATAGAATTTCCAGATGAGACATTCATGCACTTAACAAAATATCCTTGGTAGATGTATTTTGATGGTTCTTTCACACAGCAAGGATCTAGAGCAGGGGTATTATTTATCACTCCTCAAGGATACAAGATACCTAAGGCATATAAAATGAAGTTTCCATGCACCAACAACATCTCATAATATGAAGCATTGGTAAACGGGCTCAAGCTAGCTATTGAATGGAAAATCATAGAGTTACATGTGTATGGTGACTCTCAACTCATTATCAACTAAGTAAATGACTAATATAAAAAAAAAATATGAGAAGATGATTCCTTACAAGTAGATGGTAGAATAGTTGAAAAATTACTTTGTTTTCATTACATTCCAAAAATTCCAAGAATAGAAAATAGAGTTGCCGATGCTATAACAATGCTAGCATCCATGTTAAAACTAGAGGAAAATCAATTCCACTATGACTTCTTCGTGGAAGAATTGTCCTTTCCCGCATTTGATACACTTGAATCCAAAGTTATTTGTGCCTTAAATGTCCAAGACTAATCTAGATATGCCAAAATAACTGCCTATCTTACAGATCAAACCTTACCTAATGGCCTATCCAGAAATTAAAAAAAAAAGAGTCTTAATTAGGACAACATTGCGTTATATTTTCATTACTACTAGCTTATATAGATGAGGTCTTGAAGAAATTCTAATTAGGTGTTTAGAACAAGAAGAGTCTAATCATGCATTAAAATAGGTCCACAAAGGTGTGTGGATCAAACTCGAATGACTTCTCACTAGCTAAGAAACTTCTAAGAGTTAGATACTATTGGCCAACAATGGAAAAATATGTCGTGCAATTTGCTAAAACATGTCAAAAATGACAAACACATGGAGACCTTATCCATGCTTCAACTAGAGAACTCATACCATTTATAACACATTAGCCATTCCAACAATAGGCCTTTGATCTTTTTGGATAGATTTATCCTAATTCTTCAAGTGAACACAAATACATTATCATGACCACTGAGTATTTCACAAAGTGGGTCGAAGTAGTGCCACTAATCAAAGCCACTGGAAAACATGTTGCTATGTTCATCTTGAACTACATGATTTGTAGGTATGGGATACCCTCATCTATTGTAATAGACAATGGGGGTAGTTTAAGAACCAAGATATCGAAGACCTTTGTACATAGTTTCACATCACTCAACAATTTTCTTCAAACTATTATCCTCAAGGTAATGGAAAAGATGAGGCTTCAAACAAAAAAATTCTAAAAATCCTACACAGAACTGTGAGTAAGTCTGGCAGAGATTGAAATTTTCAATTAAATCAAGCACTATGGGCTTATAGAACAAGTATCCAAACACCAATATGAGCCACACCATTTTCTCTAGTCTAATGCGCAGAAGAAGTGTTAGCAATTGAAGTAGAAATTCCTTCTTTGCAAGTATCTCTCAATGGTCTTGTCACAGACAAACAATACTACATAGATAGGGTTCATAGACTAGAAATGCTAGATGAGCACAGACAAAAAGTGTTTGATCACCTTAAAATATATCAGAAAAGGATGTCAAAAGGGTACAACCAAAAAAGTAAAGCCATGACAGTTTCAAGTGAGGGATCTCGTTCTAAGAGAGAATCCTAAAAATTAGCCAAACAAAGAACAAAAAGGCAATTTTGAACTCAACTGGCTGAGGCCTTTTGTTATCACAACAAATTTTGGGACACATTATCAGTTAGCTACACCTAAAGGAGATGTCCTTCCTAATCCTATCAATAACCTACACTTGAAGTGGTTCTACGCTTGACATCTAGCCGAAGGGCTTGTACAGTGAAATTGAATCTCAGAAAATACTAAAAAAATAAAAAATTGATCCTGAAGAAATCCAAAAATAGTGGAAAAAAGAAATATAATAAACAATAGAAAAAGTCCTAAAAAAGGTATTCTTGGTGAAAATTTGGCAATCAGGCACCTTGATACTAAAAAAGAAGAGAAAAAAAGAAAAAGTATAAAAAAATTGAAAAATAGAAAAAGTACCTTGGCGAAAACCTGGAAAACAGGCGTCTTGGTAGCAAAAATAAAAATTGGCCAAGTGGTGAAAACTTGGCAAACAGGCATCACTTGTACTCTGTGCTTCATCTATCAATGCACTGCTGACACCAATCCTTCATGATCATATCTTTGCTATCAGTCAAATCTAAATTCCTCATGAATGTCCTATCCTTGCCTAGAATTTGTCTATATTTGTGTCTTAGGAATAATCATTCTACACTGGGGGAATCTCTGCTAGCATGTTCAGTTGGTGTTTGTTGGTTTCTAGGTTGTCCTAGGTCCTGGTCTAGGAAGGTTTTCCACTACAAACAATATTTCTTAATACTTGACTCAAGACATCTCTATAAAAAACAAAGGTGTTTCTTAAACACCACCTACATGTAACTGACATCATACTAGTGTTTATCAACACTTTAATCAAACAATGTTTCTCAATATTACATTGGATTACAATTGCTGATAATGTTTATCTCACTAAATCAGACATAAAAATACATTTCTTAATTCCAAGTTGCAATTGATGGTTTCTCTGCTATGATTGAAAAAATGAATCAACAGTGTTCCTCAACACCACATAAGAAAATATAGACTGATCTCGATTTGATTATTACTCTTTTCATGTTCCAATGATGTTCTAAACTAGGGGCACATAAGAAATTATGAATTTTCTTTGTTTGATTATCAATTGTTTCTTGTTATGTCTTTTGAGTTACTTAATGACGTCTATTAAAAGACAAAGAGTCGCAAGGATAGGGGGCATAATGTTTTCTTGGTTTTCTGCATATGGTAGATTTTTCAATGATCCTATAAATTTCACCTAACTTGGATGTTTATGGTAATAGATTCCAACATGAGTGGATAGTTGCATATATCTCGATCCTTTTTATGTGTAAGCTACGATGAGGTTGAACCAATTTCATTGTCTATTTCTAATCAAATTTTAAGTAAGGTGTACGACACATTATATACCCAAGGATATGAGTATTAAAGGACGTCATTGCGGGTTACATATACTATATTACACACCAATAGAAGATGATTCTTAAAACAAAAGGAGATAAATGACAAGTCATCCTAGCCTCTATGCCTTGATGCTTAGGTTTATTTTTGACTTTCCATCCAATAAAAATAGTATTCATACTTTCATGATACTTTCTAGGTATCAGTGACAGTTGTACTAACTGACGATGTCCGCTGTACAAACGCCCTATGATGATAAAATGATAAAATGTAAAAAGATTAGTGATAGTCCTAGAAGTCTGCATTTAGTTGCATTTAAGATTGCATGATTCATTTAAACAACATAAGGACTTGAGCTCAAAATGATTTCCTGGTTCATTCAAAATCCAAGTTTGACTACTTAATCTATGTTACTGATATATTCATGTCATTGCATATCCATTGCATTCATAATGGGAAAAGAGAAAAAAAAAAAAAAAAAGCATTCAATTATTGCATTTTTACATCCTAAGTGCATCCATACATATATTTTCATAATGAAAATCTAAAAAACAAACATCTGCATATTCATATAGAATCATCTAACACATCTATATATCGGTAATAATCAAAGAGCATAAATGATGCTATCACATGAATGTATTATAAATCATCATAAGGAAAAAGTACATAATCAAGTTTGAATCAATCTAAATAATCTATCACTACTCTATTTTGTTCTTCTTGGATCTATCGGGAATGAAATAGAACACAAGGACAATGTTTTTGACAACACAGTAAAAATTTTGCGACAGTCTCCAACAAATGCAGAATTGCTCTATATGTTTAGAAAATGAGTCACATACTTTATGCAATCTATTTTTCATGGTTCTCTATTAACAAGTTCCACATCATGCATCAAAATCTTGGTCATACATCATTTTATCAAGCTCACAATTAACATATTCATTAGTCAACTTGGTAAAATTGTGTTTTCTCTTAACACAATTTTTCTTCATCTCACCTTCTAATTGATTCTTCCTTGATCCAATCAACCTATTCCATTGAGCTATCATTCTAAAGGGGGTTTTTATTCTATTTCCTTTTATTTCATTCCCAAGGAGGCATGATCACACTTAAAATCAATCAAATTATTTCTCAAACAACAAAACTGACTTCTTCATCAAAAGACTAGGAGCATGATAGTTTCCTTCGATCAAGTTTGGATTGTTGGATATAAGGCTTCAGCGCTAAAAAAGAAGGATATCCATGTCTACAATCTCTTAGATATTTATCAAGCTCTCAACAACTTTGTACTGACCTTCATTCGATCAAGTTTGAAGCAAGTATTACCAATTTTGGTTCAATCAAGCTCAAAATTGACACCTCATAGCTCTCAACAGCTTTGTACTAACCTTTGTTTGATCAAGTTTGGAGTTAGTATTATCAATTCTTATTTGATCAAGTTCAGAATTGGTATCTGTAGATATATGTTCAATAGAGCTTTGTTCAATCAAGTTCAAAGTTGATACTATCAATCTTAGTTCAATCAAGTTCGAGACTGATCTCATCAGCTATATTTTGTTCAATCAAGTGCGGAATTCTCAAACTTTCTGAAGTCAACATCAGACATTCTTTGAGTCATTCAAAGAGGGGAAAATGCAACCACCCTAATTTAGTCTACTCTAACTAGAGACCCTATTTTCCCTAAATGTGATCATACCCCTAATTATGTCAATCCAACTATTCGATTATTGGCATAATTCATCAAAATCAATTAATCTCCTAAAATCAAAGTGATTTCATCATTAACTCACATTAATTACCTTGGCCTATTTAAATCAAATCAACCCAATTAAATCCTTGGCTAAAGTAATTAATTAAAAGGGAATTAAATAAAATCTCTAAGTACAACTCATCACTTGCACATGGAAAGTCAATCCATGAACCAATGAGAGTTCAATTACATGGATCACTCACATGGATCACCAAAGATTCAATCCTCACCTCTCCTCACAAGTTGATCTCAACCACTCATTTCTCAAATTCTTCCATAAAAGGATTGAATTTTGAGCTCAATAGGCCCCCAAATTTTAGAATGTTGAATGAACTCTTATGCTGCCCACAATTTTAGAATTCTAATTGCATCCTTATGCACTATAATTTTGTTTCATGATTTCAATAGCTAATTAGATAATTTTCATTTATGTTTCAATGAATCCTTGCACAATTTCTAAGCATGAATTCCATGATAGTTAGCTTCCATTCTAGGACTAAATGTGTCACTGATTTAATGCATAATATGAGGCAAATTATAGCCTAAATCACACTCTTCTTAGATAGAAAGAAATATGATAATTTAAATGGTTTCCTTATGGTTTTCAATTGATTACCATATTTCTAACCATTGATTAAATGACATATTGAAGTGTTGTGTTGCAACTTGTAGGTACATAATTTACACACACACATGTTATAATGTTAGTATGCAAGCCTAGGAATGAAGTGCAACCTACGACATGAGTCAAGTCACTGATTCTGGTAGTTCTTATTTTCATCATGCAGTTGGGACATCAGAGTCAATACAATCCTTACTGGTGCAACTGTGACCATAAGAATATGAGCATGACCTTCATCGAATAAAATATGAGAAACAATGTAAGAATCGAGGCACAATATTTGAGATGACCTAAACATTGTCTCCAGTTAATATCACAAGGGTACACTATATCAAGGCATTCAGAGCCAAGATAGCCATGAGTGCATTCTTACATAATCAAGTAGATTTAACAGTCAAGGAGATAGTTCTAGCCTCACCTTGGCATGTGAGTAAACGAGACCGAGGGATGTGAGGATTTTCCAACTTAATGCAGAAGCTCTTATCACATACACCCTTTTTACTAGACATTATAGAATCATTGGAACCACACAAACAAGAAAAAATCAAATAAAATAGTATGAAATTCATTGCTAACAGACAACATTCAATAAAATGATTATTATTCTTTTAGCAAGTTTTGATGGTTGGATGTTTGTCTATTTAGGGTGTTCAAAAACACCATTGTACTTGTGGGTGTTAATAAGACAAGATTTTAAGTGCTTTATCCGACATGTGTTGAAAAAACATATGTGTCCAAATAGGTAGTGTTAAGAAACACTGTTTGATTAAGGTGTTGAAAAACATCAATGATGTCAGTGGAAAACTGTCCGGTGGCTAGAAGACAAAGGTAGCTAGAAGAACAAGGTAGCTAAATTTGATGAGTAGGATGAATGACAAGGTGTTGAATTGATAATCAAAAGATGAACCTTAAAACCCATAAGATTAAGATGTTGATCGATTCCAAGCTAGGATGCCAACTTCACTATTTGTACAAGGTCATCAAAGATTTGATAAATGTAATCAAAGCAAGATGAGACTTTTACGGGTGAGGAAGTCAAGCTGCGCATTGATAGATGGAGTGATAATTGAAAGTGATGTAGGTTTGTCAGGTTTTCACCACTTGGAAGAATTTCTATTTTTTCTACCAAGGTACCTGTTTACTAGGTTTTCACCGAGGTACTTTTTCCTCTTTTCAAATTTTTTTTTTCCCCTTTTTTTGATTTTTTTGTATTTTTCTCTTTTTCACTTTTTTTTGGTTGATCCATCAAGGTGCCTGTTTGCCAGGTTTTCACCAGGATGATCATTTTTTCATGAATTTTTCCAAATGTTTTTGGCTTTTTTATTTTTTGCTATTTTTGAACTTTTTCAGGATCATTTTCTCCGTACAAGTACTGCTCAAAATGCCTAGCTATAGAAATTTTTTAGGTGGATTGTGTTGATGGGATCAAGAAATGTCTCCCCTTCTAGAGTTGAGAGTTGTTAGGATCTAGAGTCGAATTTTTCATTGATCACAAAGGGACCCAACTAGTTGGGTTCAAATTTCCCCTTTTGTTCGCGATGTTTTTGATTCTTTGGATTTTCTCTAAGTACAAGATCTCCAACCTGAAATTATTTGTGTTGTAATTTCTTGTTGTAACCTCTAGAAATCATTTTATGATAGACCCTAATATGGTAGAATGCTTCTTTTCTTAATTCATCAAGTAGTTCTAATTATTTGATTCTAGAAATTTGGTAATCTTCATCAGTGATGAGCCCTTGTAGTGAAATCCTAAGTGATGGGATATCTACCTCAATAGGTAATACAACTTCTTCACCATATACCAATGAAAATGGAATTTCCCCTGTAGGTGTAATAATGCTAGTTTGATAAGCCCACAAAGTTGGATATAGTTGGAGATGCCAGTCTTTTCCTGACTTACTCACTATCCTATGCAAGATTTTCAATATGTTCTTATTGGAGGCCTCAACCTGTCCATTCCCTTGCGGGTAGTAGATAGAGGAACAATGCTGGTTGATTTTGAACTTCTCACATAATTCATCCATATCTCTATTTTTGAATTTTCCTCCATTATTTGTTATAATAGAGGAAGGTATCCCATACTTGCAGATGATGTAGTTTAGGATAAACATGGATAGTTGTTTCCCAGTTTCTTTGATGAGTGGAATCGCTTCTACCCACTTAGTGAAGTACTTAGTGGCTGTAATAATGAATTTGTGTCCACTGTATGAGGAGGGATATATTTTCCCTATCAAGTTAAAGGCCCATTGTTGGAATGGCCAGTGTTTGATAAAAGGTAACAACTCTCTAGCAGGAGCGTGGATTAGGTTACCATACAATTGACATTTCTTACTAGGTTTAGCAAATTGGATAGCATCCTTCTCCATGGAAGGCCAATAATACCATAATTTTAGGATTTTATTAGCTAATGAGAGACCATTTGAGTGGGACCAACAAATACCTCCATGGAATTCCTTTAGCACATGTTCAGACTCTTCACGTTCTAGACACCTAAGGATAGTTCCATATAGACCTCATCTATACAAATCATTAGTGATGATCAGATAATGTGTGACATTTATTGTAAAGTTTCTCTTCTCATTTCTAGATAGGTCATCATGAATTATTTGGTCATGAAGGTAGGAATAGATCTAGCTATATCAAGAGGATTCAGTACCCACAATTGAACATATAATTTTGGATTTTGGGGATTCATAAGCTAGAAAAGAGAGTTCTTCCACCAGGAATTCATAGAAAAATTGGTGCTCTTCCAATTGTAACATTGAGGCCAAAGTAGCCATGGAATCAAAAAATTTATTTTCTTCCCTTGGTAATCGTTGAAAGGTGATGAATACAAAATACTTCTTTATGTCGTCAACCATGATTTTTATATGGCATAAGCTTCTTATCTTTGGTTTGATATTGATCATTCACTTTATTGATCACTAATTGAGAATCTACGTAGATGTGTAATTCTGTGATCTTCCATTCAATGGCCAACTTGAGTCCATTTTCTAGAGCTTCATACTCAACTAGGTTGTTTGTGTAGGGAAAGATCATTTTATAGGATTTTGGAGTTTTTACCCTTGGGGTGTTATAAAGAGGACACCAGCTCCAAACCCTTGCTTTCTGAATGAGCTATTGAAGAACATTGTCGAGTAATGTTCCATCAGGTGTAAAATAGATTCATCTGGAAATTCTATTCTTAGTGGTTTATTGTCTCGAAGGGAGCATCCACCAGATGATCGAAAATGACCATCCTTTGATGGTCTTTCTATCTACGTACTCAATGTCAAATTCACTAAGTACCATCACCCACTTTGTGAGTCTTCCATTCAAAGTTTCCTTGTTTAATAAATACTTTAAAGGATCAATTTTTGCAATTAATTTGACAGAATGCGCAAGCATATAGTGTCGAAGCTTTTGAGAAGAAAATACCACCGCTAAGAAAGATTTTTCAATGATGATGTAGTAATGATCATAGGAAACCATTTTGCTTCTTATAAAGTAGATTTCCCATTTCTTTCTTGTTTCATCATGTTGTGCCACTAGAGCTCCAAGTGACGTTTTCGTAGCTAAAATGTAGAGTAGAAGATATTTTCCTGGCATTGGTGCCATTGATATAAGAGGATTTGTTAAGTACTCTTTGATCTGCTAAAAATGCTTCTCACATACTTCATCCCACTTAAATGTTAGAATCTTGTGTAATTTTTTTGTGAAAGGTTGTGCCTTATCTGCTAGCTATGAGATATACCTCCCAATTTACTGGAGTTTGCCTTGTAACATTCTGATTTGATTGATATTCCTTGGTGGTTACACTTCTATAATCGTTGCTACTTTCTTTGGATCAACTTTAATTCCTTTTAGTGAGATTGTATATCCAATTTTACCTGATGTCACCCCAAAGGCACACTTTTTTGGATTGATCCTTAGTTTGAATTGTTCCATTTTATTAAAAATCCTTTCTAAATCGGCCAAGTGTGTATATTTTTTTGCCAATTTTGCTAGAGTATCATCAACATAGTATTCCATATTCTTGTGCATCATGTCATGGAATATGGTTTCCATAGCCCGCTGGTATTTTTCTCCTGTGTTTTTGGGGCTAAAAGGAATAACATTCCACCAGAATATGCCCCAAGCACATGTAAAAGTTGTCTTCTCTTGGTCTTCAGGTGCTATTTTTATCTAGTTGTATCTAGAGAAATCATCCATAAGAGAATACATCTCATATCCTTCTATAAGATCCACAATCATGTCAATGTTGGGAAGTGTAAAATCATCCTTTGGAAAAGATTTGTTCAAATCTTGAAAATCCATACAGACTGATTAATTTATCAATTTTTTTTAAATAGGCACAATGTTAGAGATCCAATCGGCATATGCAATAGATCTAATGAATTCCACTTTCAATAACTTCTCTAGCTTAGGTTTAACCAATAGTGCTACATGAGGGTGCATCTTTTTGAGACTCTATTTGTCTTACTTTACCCTAGGAGCAATTGACAAGTGGTGCATTATAAAGTATGTATCAAGCACTGGCATGTCTGAGTAAGACCAAGTGAATTTGATCTTCTTGTTCATGAAAAATTGGGTAAACTACTGCTTCTCCTCTTCAGACAAATATTGTGCCAACTATATCAATTGAGGTACCTTGGTTTTTCCCAGGTTGACTAATTATGTAGGTTCTATCAACATTGAAGATCATTCCTGAAAGTGATTGAGTAAGATATCAAGTTTCCCATCCAATGGTGCCTATCGAAGGTTTTCACCATTGGATACACCTTTTGTTTTTACTATTTTTTGTTCTAACACTACCACAAAGTGGTTTTCACTGTCAGACCTTTTTTTCTTTTTATTTCTCATTTTTAGAATGAGAAACTTGATATCTCCCTTTGTCATATTTATTCTCATTGCACTGGTGGAAGAAGTGAGCGACTCGATAGCATTTAGGTAACATGCCAAAGTCTAATCATTTGGAGAATAGATTAGGTTCAGAGGCTCACTTGAGTTCCACTCAATAAGTTTAGGATGGATTAAGGATAATGATTCAATTGTCTCTAAAAATAGCACCGCATTATCATGATCAATACTTTTGAGAGGTAAGAGAAGATCTATCACGCCACTCTCTGAAGGACTCCCTAGACCGTGAAGTGTCCTAACTTCACTATTAGGGTCGTTGTTAGTATTTTGTGAATTTAACTTGTTTGACCTAACATGAAATATTTGATTCTCTTCTTGAGTATAAAACCACTCTAGAATAGTTCTCAGAGGAACGACATCAATTCTTGATCTAAGCCTAGCTCTACTGTGATCATCTCCACTATGATCTCCAAAGTTCCAATTGATGTTTTGAGGAAGGAAAGTTGTTTGGGAATCATTTGAATTTTCTCCTTTATCAAATTGAGGTGCATACTTATGGATAAAATCCACTTCAATATCTACTATAGTATCTAAGAGAGAATCCCATTCATATCATTCTCTTTACCTTGACCAAATTCATATTCATGAGAGTTAGTCTTGTTAGGACTACAGATATTTTGGTTACCATGGTGTTGTTCCTACTTTTTTCTACAATGTTTGTGTCTGGTCTTTAAACCCTAGCTTCCATGATGGTTAAACCCTACATCCTTTATGCCTTTTATATTTTTGCGTTACCCTTTTGGGCCATTTAGGTCACTTTATCCCATGTGTTTTAAGTCATCATGTGTGGGGCCTATATTTTAAATATGCCCTAAGTCCTAGCGAGGCTCATTTTAATATTTTCTACGTTTAAATGTCCACATGGTGTTTTATTTATTGCAAAATGTCAAGCAAGTTTGATTCAATCTAATGGTAGGCGTAATGCCTTGATCACAAAGTGCCTGATGTTTACCCTTCAAGGAATTAGGCCTGGGCACCAAGTGTACATTTTTAGATTGTGGGGTCAGAAATTTCAAGGCTAGCAGCAAGATAAAGTTAGTTCATATATGAGTTGATCAAAAAGTTGTCGCAATTCTGGGATAAAAAGATGCACATAGTTTATTCTTCAAGGAATCACGCGTTTGCAACATGTGGAAAGTGGCCGGGCTAAGGGAAAGTAAAGCGTCAAATTTTTTTTTATCAGATGGTAGGTGTGATGCCTTGCTCCAAAGATGCATTTTTTTTATCCATCACGGGATCATGCCATGTTAATAGGTGTCTACCCAAAGATCTCGCCTAAGTGGGGCTAGTGGATAAAGGACAGTCAGATCAGAATTAATCTAAAAAATAATGTGATGTATTGATGCGAAGATGCTTGTTATTTACTCATTGCATAATCATGATTTTTTGACATGTAGCCATTTGAGATCATGGGTCTGAGGTTTTGGAAAGGTTAATGAGTGGTTAGATCAGATTTGATGTAACAGTGTGCATGATACCTTAATCAAAATATGCCTACTATTTAATCTTCGTGGAATCATGCATTTGCAACATGTTTTTTGATTAGATTATGGGTTTGGGATTCTATAGAGCTAAATGATAGTCAAATTAAAGTTAATCTAATGGTTGGCATGATACCACTATGCAAAGATGCATGAAGGTTATTTATTGCGGATTCACGCCTGGTTGACGCGTGTCTAGAAATTCAAGTGGGAACAAATTTCTATGTGGAGGTTCCTGTAAAGGGAATATCGATGACCATGTTTTAAACTTGTTTTGTGAGATTCAATCTAGGTTGTTGATAGGATTTCCACACCAGGTATGACCGTTGAAATAGATATTTGAATATTCAAACCTTCACAAATGGTTTCTAGTCATATAGCGGTTCATTCTGGTCGCAGGGGCAAATATTTTGACTCGATTGTTGGTGGATCTATATTTATTGGCTGAGTTAATGTTTTTAGGTAGGTGGTGATGCATATCAGATTTGTTTTGGGATCTTTTGAAGAAAGATCAATCATCTGATTGGAGAAAGAGAGTCAGTGCAAAAGGATATCAATTCTAGGGTTTCCTTCTTCTATAAGTTCCTTTCTTTTCTCTGTTTGAAGGGTTCTGGTTTTTTCTGTAGCTGAAGGAGGTTCCAAAGAGGGTTCTATTTCCTTTGTTCTAAAGGCAGGTTCCAAGTGTGGTTCCTCTATATATATTCTTCTTTTTCTCTATATATAGGGCATTCTTGATCTCTTTCTCCTTTCAGAGAAGGATATCAATTGTAATAGTTATCTTTCTGAATGAAAATTCAGTGTTGTTGTACTATTATCAAGTTGTCTCCATTTTTCTTTCTAAATGACATAGATTAAGGCATCAAGGGTGTTTTGGTTTTGTCTATTGTAATCTGCAATAGAGTCATTTAGAGGATGATTGTGATTTGGGATTTATTTTCATATATGTATGAATTTGGGGTATTAAGGATATTTCAAGCTTGTCTTTCAGTGGATACTGATTAATGTATTGTCTATTCTAGGGTCTCTTCCAAGGGGAGGGTTAAATACTTTGAATATGTAGTTTCATATTTGAACACACTGGTGGATCCATAAGTAGAAATTTATTGATTGGGTATGTTTAATGTAAGGCATTAGACATATCAGACTGTGCTATTTTCTTTGTTCATAATCTTCCTTTTGCACTGTTATGTTTAACTCTACTGCCCATTGGATAAGGAACTGGTTTATGTGGGATCTTGGTTATTTCAAGGATCCATTAATCAAATATATTAAAGAAAATATTTTCCGTTCATGTGTACAAGGATATAGAGTAGGTCTGGTTTTCAAACATACTTTATGCAAGTGGGATATTGCATAATATTTGGTAAAAACATTGAGGTACATGTTACCTATAGGTTTGAAATCTATTCCACAATTATGTATCTACAATATATTGTTTGTAACAATGGTTTATGTGTGTACAGATTAGGTATACCCACCTGAGTGATATGGAGCTCAAAGTGTAGAAGGTCTTTGAACCTTGTCAGTGTTGGCTTTCTCTTGTCTCCTTTCTATTGAGGGTGTTGAGTTTGTGTCCTAGGTTTTTAATCCACAACCTGGTCTCAAAATATCATCTAGGAAAGGATATTGCAAGAAAAAGAACCAACAAAATTGGCGACTCTACTAGGGTAAGAGATCTACAAAGTATTTCTAAACCTTTTAAAGAATCTATGGGGATCTAATATTCATATCATTTAACCCATCTGAGTCACCAACAAAATTGGCAACTCTGCTGGGGACATAGAACAAAAAGGTCTTGTAGACCTTATCAGGGAGACTCAGGTGTAAATAAATCAAATAAAATTATCATATGGAGTTATCCCATCCAAGAGTCAACAATAAGATAGAGACTCTATTGGGGAAATAAATGCTAACAACTTCTACATAATTTTCAGCGAGTTTAGGAGAATTGTTTCCTTGCTTTGCTGAATCAATCCAAGAGTGATATGGTTGTTATAGATTCATGTGCTACAAATAATTATTCCTCTTACTTATAAAATGAGTCAGGGTTTGTTTTTTTCTATCATTGCAAAAGTGTCTAAAAGTTTAGGTTCCTAAAGGATAAAGATATATTATCTCACAAGTGGTGAGTGACGACTCTGAGTTCTCTGATTGTACTAGTGTGCATGTTTGGAGAAAGACTAAAAAGAAAGGTGGAATTACAGTGATGATGAATAAGATGTTTGGACTCCTATGATTGAGAGCATAGTAAAAGGAGTAATCTATATGAGACCCTATTGTGTGTGTATTTTGTGGATCTGCTAGCTGCAACACAACACTTCAATATGTCATTAAATTAGTGAAATAACATGAAATATCAAAGGAAAAGCACATATATATCAAAAAAATTGATATATTTCTCCCTATCTAAGAAGAGTATGAAACATGCTATAATTTTCCTCAGATTATGCATAAATCAGTGACAACTTCATGCTTAGAATGGAAGATTTAAATGAAAATGCAAGCTAAAATCAATCAAAGTTCATTTTAGAGCTCCAATTGAAAGATTATAACAATTATAAATGTCAACATCCAAGAGTCAACAAAAAGATAGACACTATATTGGGGAAACAAATGCTAACAACTTCTACATAATTTTCAGCGAGTTTAGGAGAATTGTTTTCTTGCTTTGCTGAATCAATCCAAGAGTGATATGGTTGTTATAGATTCATGTGCTACAAATGATTATTCCTCTTACTTATAAAATGAGTCAGGGTTTGTTTTTGTCTATCATTGAAAAAGTGTCTAAAAGTTTAGGTTCCTAAAGGATAAAGATATATTATCTCACAAGTGGTGAGTGATGAATCTGAGTTCTCTGATTGTACCAGTGTGCATATTTGGAGAAAGGCTAAAAAGAAAGGTGGAATTGCAGTGATAATGAAGTAGATGTTTGGACTCCTATGATTGAGAGCATAGTAAAAGGAGGAATCTATACGAGACCCTATTGTGTATGTATTTTTTGGATCTTCTAGCTGCAACACAACACTTCAATATGTCATTGAATTAGTGAAATAACATGAAATATCAAGCAGGTAGCGGTCTGAGAGGTGGGTTCAGCAGATATGGCAGG
Organism: Thuja plicata; assembly: GCA_018584345.1. Lineage (NCBI taxonomy): Eukaryota > Viridiplantae > Streptophyta > Pinopsida > Cupressales > Cupressaceae > Thuja > Thuja plicata. The sequence goes on along the minus strand of MU227378.1, from coordinate 2,471,795 downwards.
ATCAAGGTTGATAAAAAATGGTAGGCATATGGCACCAGGCAACCACTGCAATCACAACACCAACTATTCGATCAGTATAGTTTTGAACAAGGAATAGCTAGCAAGGGTAAGGTTTTGATACGACCAAAGCAAGGCAGTGGTCGTGGGTTCAGTGAATATGCCAGGATTAGGGTTGATCATAAAAGGTAGGCATACAACACCAGGTGACCACTGCAATCATAGCACTTGCTGTTCGATCAGTATTGTTTTGAACAAGGAATAGCTAGCAAGGGTAAGGGTTTGATATGACCAAAGCAAGGTGAGTCTAACATGCCTCAGAATAGATACGGGTATCATCCTTTGGGGTTTCAGTCGGTTCCTTTTGCTTAAAAAAATATGCCTAAAATAGATAAGTTGTCTCAACCCGAAGCTGATGATTTCATGAAGATATTTAGAGGGAAAGCAACAGTCCAACCAGCAAAGCCCTTCTTTGTCAACCCTAGATTCCAAATAATGACATCAAAAAACAACAAGGGTGGGGCTTAGACTAAAAAGGTTTACAATATGTCTTTAGCAAAGAAGAATCAGCCTCGCAAGATGACAACTAATCTCCATTCCAACCCTCCCAGAGTCAATGCACCCTCTACTTTTGAGATTGGTGAATCTTCTATGCAAGAAGCAAAGAAACAAGCGGCAACAGTCAAACAAGCTCTCACATCTTCAGACTGAGGGTTTTTTGAAATCTGCCATGAGCGGGAAAAAGATGCAAATTTCTCTCGACCGGGATCCAATAGATTTTGGCATATACCCAAACAAAAGGGAATGAGAAAGGGCTGTCATCTACAAAAAAAACAAGTATTTGACATTTGTGAAGGCATGCCACTGGGCTCTCCTACAGTTATACAACATATTTAGGATCCTAAAAATGATGGGGGGGATACCAGGATTATGAAATATATACCCACTGGCCCGTCATTAGAGCTTCAGCGATCATTGTTAAGTAGACCACCCTTCAAACCCAATCAATCTTTGCAAGTCTGGTAGTCCAAATAGAAACAACTCCAACCGGATCTTCATCAGGGCTCTGGCTCCCAGACCACATCAACAATTACTTTCCCAGATCATTTTCTCCAAGATCAAATCCACCTTCTCTGGAGGAAAGCACTAATAGGTAAATTTTTGAAACTAGACTTATCAATTGATGATATTAAGCTTTGGGCCTTGGAAAATTGGGTAGGTTTATCAGATATATTTTTGTTAGACACTAAGTTGGGATATTTTCTTGCCAATTTTGAATTCATGGATATGAGAGATGTTATTCATAAGAATAAAAGTTGGTTTTGCAAGGGATTGGGCCTCTTTACCTCGATATGGACCCCCAATGTCATACTCAAGGCTAGATCCCCACTATTCTTCCCCATTTGGATTGCCTTACCAAACTTGCCATTAGAATATAGAGACATGGATATTATTGAAATCATAGCCAACAGACTTGGAATTTTTGCTAAACATGATTTAGTCCCCTTTGAGTTCCCATATCATGAAGCTAGAGTGTGTATACTACATGATATTACCAAGGACTTACCAAAATCCATATCCCTCAAATCCAAATGGGGAAATTGGGATAAGAAAATAGTTCTGCAAAATGCGGATACCATCATGCTACACCAGAATTGGCTAGGACACTTCACAACTCAATGCAAGCCTCAGTCGTCCACCCAGATGGGGGTGTGTGAAAATCAATGTTCAAATCATCTTCAATGCCCACATTATCAGGCCCCTCACCTATCTCAATACACGGATCTGCAATCTACGCCAAGTAGTCCCAAAGAAGTTTTGTCTCCCAATGTTTATACATATGAGGTGTCCATTTTCTTCCATCATGCTATAAGATACATTATGCAGATTTTGGGAAATACCAAATAGACCATGCTACTAGGTTGGAAACATGCAGATGCACATAACTTTGATGTAGATGCATTAGTGCATCAGCTTATGTTCTTTGATTCACCAACAAAAAATCCAATTACACATGAGGTGCTCGATAAAGAGACTGTGGTCAACCTTCGAGCAAGAAATCTATCAGATCAATTATTGATAGAGCTAGCTAATAAAATAATATCTGAGACAACACAAGAAGAAGGAATATTAAAGAATGAAGGAGATCAAAAATCAATGGACTATCAGCAACATAACAAAATTGCCTCATCAGAGAAGACTATCCAATATGCTGAGGAAATAGAGAAAACACAAATGCATGATATGATTTCCAAACCAAGCAAAGGAAGTATCAAAATAGCAGAGGATGAGGGAGTGATGAAACTCATAGAAGTCTAGATTTTAAGAAACACTCAATAGGTATACCAAATTAATCAAGACATGCACCAAACCTATTCGTAAGATAAGGCAATAAAGATGAAGGAGAGCTTTATCAGCACAGAGGATTTTCAAGGATCCTATTTAGAAGATATAGAATATAATCTCGAAGGGGTTCTATGTAAACAGTCCAATGACCTGGAATTCACAAAAATTAAATAAAATTGGCATGAAGATAGTATAATGGTGCCCTCCCCTATCTCTGATGAGCTTACATACTCCCATATTAGAGATTGGATCCAAAGTAATACATTTATTGAATCAGAGGAAATACAAGGAGTAATGATCCAGGAAACTTATGGTGATGTCGTAAATGAAATAAGTGAGCCTAAATCTGAGTAGTCAACATTTGATACTAGTCTTACTCTTTCACTTAAGCAAACACCACTCCAAGTTGCACAGGTGAAGGCAACACCAAAAAAGAGAGGTAGAACACCAAAAAGTAGCCTAATTAAACAAGAAATAGCAGCAGGAATCCAAACAACATTGGATGGGAAATTTACACCCTCCAAAAGATTGATGAGGAGAACCAAGGGTTCTTCTTGTCAACAATGAAGATAGCTTCTTGGAATGTCAGAGGTCTAAATGCCTTTGAAAAAATAAATAGAATCAAGCAAGATTTGGATTCTTTAAAAGCAGATGTGATACTTCTCCAAGAAACAAAGATGTCAATAGAGGTTTTTAACAAAACAATTGGGAAATGGACAAAGTGGAAATCTGCACATAGCCTAGTGGTTGGGGCTTCAGGTGGGTTGGCTATTATTTGGGACCCAAAACTAATTCAAGGATAGATAATCCATAGGAGTGACAATTGGCAAGTTTTCAAGCTAGACTATTTTAATATAAAAACTCTGCTATTTAATATTTATGGACCTACATAAACTCAAGACAAACAAATATTATGGACAGAAATTACTCAGTTTATCCAATGTCAGCTAGACACACACATCATAATAGGTGGAGACTTCAATGCCATCCTCAAACTGTTAGAAAAAAATGGTGGGATCTGTCCACCTTTGAAAACAATTCAGGATTTCTCCAACTTTGTGGAAGACAATGGTTTAATGGATGTTGAGCCTTTAAATGGAACTTTTAGATGGCCAACAAAAGGGAAAATTATTCATAGATAGCTACCAGGCTGGACAAATTCCTTCTTGCTCAGTGCTGGAAATTAGAAAATGTGTCATACCATTCATAAATTCTGCCTAGACCAGGATCAGACCACTTTCCCATTTGTCTACATGTGTCCTCGACATTACCAAAGCAAGATTTCCAACATAGACCTTCCTTGAAATTTGAAAGAATGTGGCTACTGTTGGAGATTGGATTTTGAACAGTTGATTGATTGTATGTTTGTCATTGATGACAACATATAATACACAGTAGTACTTCTATATGTACTTATCAATATGATGACATGAAGACCAGCATGGATAGATACATATTGTTGACGTGTTTACTATGCTATGTTCATACACGTAGACCCAGAAATGAAGTTTCAGTAAAGATATGTAATTCTATTATTGACGGTTATAGTTCTGGAGGAATGATGGTTTAAGGTCGACGTATGTAACGTGTTGATCGATTTGCACCTATCTTTAGGATATGCATGTGTATATTCATGATGAGTTATGAGTTGTTGATATTAAACTAAATGTGCTAAACGTGTTTCAATAATATTGCAAAGTTATGGTTAAATTGATGAAGCTGACTCAGTGAAGAGACGTGTCTATTCAGTTAGCACTTATGCGGTTGTAATTATGCTTGTGTGCTTAGTAGAGCCGACAAGGATGTTAAGAAGAGTTTTCCTACAGGTCCCATGATCTCATACTTCATGTATGTACTTATAGAAGGTTGTTTGTGATAAGAAGAGTTGTGAAAGCCAGAGATTAGAAAAATAGAGTAGAGTGTTAAAGAAACAAAGCTATATTTATCATATGTTGATAATATAGATATTGAAGTAGAAGCTTTCAAAACACAGAGAAGATTGTTGTAGTGCTTTACAAGAGGTTAAAGCATCGGTGCATAAAAGGAACTGATCAGACAAGTAGTGTCACAAATAGGAGTTCACCTTGTTGATACAGTGCGTATCAAATACCCAGAAGGTTGTAGCCTTCACCACTTGGAAATTGAGTCCTACACCCCTAACAAGGTTATTGTAAAAGACTCCTAACAGGGTCTGACCCTTAACTAGGTCACTATACTACAACATTGTAATGTACAACTCCTAACATGGTTGTAAGATCTTTTAATAAGGATCACTATAAACAGTATAGTTCTTTGTGGGTACTAATTCCCACCGGGGTTTTTACCATTTGGTTTCCCCATAACCAAGTTGATGTGTTGTGTAAAGTGTTATCTATATGTGCATTTACTTTGTATCAATTTGGATTAATAAGTATAAGATAAAGATTTAAAGTTGCAAATAACTGATTCACCCCCCCCTTCTCAGTTATCTCTGAAGTATTATAACAATTGGTATCAGAGCCAAGTGCCTTGGAGAGAAAGCCTAACAACTTAAGGTAGATCAAATGGCATACTTTAGAAAAGAGAGCCCAAAGTTCGATGTAGAGAACTATCTGGATTGGAAGAACAAAATGATAACACATCTATAGTGCATTGGATTTGAGATCTTTGAAATTTCTACACAAGAAGTTGTAATTCCATCTCTGAAAGACCTTGAAAAGGATGATGCTACTAGAAGACAGAAGGAAACATTTATCAATAATGCAATTGCCAAAGAAGCCCTAATCAACGCCTTATCTGACAGTGAATTCTCTGAAATTAAGAAAATTGACAAAGCTTATATCATATGGAAGTATCTAGAAGACATGTTTGAAGGAGATGTTCAAGAAAAGAATGCACGTAGGAAGACATGGAAGAAGAAATATAACATCCTTGAGATGTTTCCTGAAGAGAACATTAGAGCTTATAATCATAGGATAAATGAAGCATTATCTGGAATCAGAAACAATGGAGGAGAAATTTCAGAAGAAGATATAATGGATAAGTTGTTAACTAGTTTGATGTTAGACTATGATAACAAGATCATTATTCTAGAATAAACTATGCAATTCTCACAAGACTTCAAGAGAGAGACTTTGATTAGAAAAATATCTGCATTTGAGATATCAAGATTGAAGACTGAACCTAAGAATGAAATAGCCTTCAAAGCTTCAATCCATGGTAAGAAATCCTCACACATCTCTAGTCATAATGAGAATGAAGAAACTGATGAAGAATTAGAAGAGATAATTGCCATGATTGCTAAGAGAGAAAATAAAGGAAAAGGAAATTATGAAGGAAAACTTCGATTCAAGTGTTTTTCATGTAATAAGATTGGTCACTTTGCATCTAAGTGTCCCACAAGAGTCAAGAAGTTTAGATCTGATTACAAACCTAAATATAGGAAGGAATGCTACCATATTGAAGAAGGTGTAACTAATGAAGATTCAGGAGAAGATGAAATTGGATTCATTTCCCTTAAAGACATGGAAAGATTGCTTGAAGAAATGGACATTGCAGATAAAGAAGAAGATCATGAATTAGTCTTAATTTCTAAAGAAGATGTCAGAACTGATTGGATCATTGACAGTGGATGCTCACATCACATGATAGGTGATAAAGATAGATTTGTTCATCTAGAAAAATACAAAGGAGGTATGGTTAGATTTGGAGATAACACTCCTAAACCCATCATAGGCAGAGGTTCCATCACCTTGGATGGAAAGAATAAGACATATGATGTTCTATATGTTGATGGATTACATCATAACTTGCTGAGTGTTGGGTAGCTACTTGACAAAGGCTATCATTTGGAGTTCAAAGACAACAAGTGCATCATTAGCAACAAGGATGGAGACATGATTGCATCAGGCTCTAAAACAAAAGGTAATGTTTTTCAGCTCAATTCAGATG
>MU227378.1:2450070-2463680 GCA_018584345.1 Thuja plicata | reverse complement strand
GAAATGAGTATGATTGGTCCTATAAAATACTTTTTGGGATTAAATGTAAAATAGATAGACAAAGGAATATTCATTAATCAGTCAAAATATGTAAAGGAAATATTGAAAACCTTCAAGATGGAGGATTTCAAGCCAGTATGCACTCCTATGATCACAGGAAGTAAGCTTTCAAAAGATGATGACTCCACAGCAGTTGATAAAACATTGTATAAATCTATGAATGTAAAGCTTATTTATCTAACTCAATCAAGACCTGACATATCTAATGCAGTTGGCATTGTTGGAAGATTTGCAGTTGAACCAAAGCATAATCACTTAATGGCAATCAAGAGGATATTCAGATATCTTAAGGGAACTATAGACTATGGTTTATGGTATCCTAAATCAGAGAATACACAACTTCATGTGTATATTGATGTAGATTTATTAGGTTGTATTGATGACAGGAAGAGCACTTCAAGAGGAGCAGTATTTCTTGAAGAAAGGTTGGTATCTTTGACAAGCAAGAAGAAAAAATATATTTCTCAGTCAATGGCAGAGGCAGAATATGTTGCAGCAGCACTGAATTGTACAACAATTGTTTGAATCAAACATATGGTTAAAGACTTTGGTATTCAGGTTGACTATCGTATTGTTATTCACTGTGGCAACACCAGTACTATTAAAATGTCTAAGAACCCTGTAATGCATGCAAAGACAAAACACATAGAGATCAAGTATCACTTTTTGAGAGAAAAAGTTGAAGACAAGGAAGTGACATTGGATTATGTAAACACAAAAGATTAGCTAGCAGACATTTTCATGAAGCCTTTAGCAAAGGATACTTTTGAGTATCTAAGGGAGAAGTTGGGAGTCATTCCCTCTCCTAATTCTGATTAGAAAAAGCAGCAAGAACATCAGTCCTGTGTGACTGATGAATGGTTGAATACTCTACTTCTGGAGTAGTACCTGTGCAGAATGGTTTATGGCACCCTTTTCCATTGATGTCAATGGGGGAGTATGTACTAAAAACAAAGAGATAAACAAGGAGCACATACAAGGAGCTTATACTCTAGGGGAGTATACACAGTCTAAGTAACTACAGCAGTTTAGATGAATCTTTTATAAGTATATTGAGAATATTGTAAAAGAAAGAAGACACCATGAACAAATTTTTTTTTTATCATATGTTGCCATCAATGCCAAAGGGGGAGATTGTTGGAGATTTGATTCTGAACAGTTGATTGATTGTATGTTTGTCATTGATGACAACATATAATATATAGTAGTACTTCTGTATGTACTTATCAATATGATGACATGAAGACTAGTGTGGATAGATACATGTTGTTGACATGTTTACTATGCTATGTTCATACATGCAGACCTAGATATGAAGTTTTAGTAAAGATATGTAATTCTGTTATTGACGGTTATAGTTCTGGAGGAATAAAGGTTTAAGGCCGACATATGTAACGTGTTGATCAAGTTGCACATATCTTCAGGATATGCGTGTGTATATTCATGATGAGTTATGAGTTGTTGATATTAATCTAAATATGCTAAACGTGTTTCAAGAAGATTGCAAAGTTATGGTTAAATTGATGAAGTCGACTCACTGAAGCGATGCGTCTATTCAGTTAGCACTTGCACAGTTGTAATTATGCTTGCGTGCTTAGTAGAGCCAACAAGGATGTTAAGAAGAGTTTTCCTATAGATCCCATGATGTCATACTTGGTGTATGTACTTATAGAAGGTCATTTGTGATAAGAAGAGTTGCGAAAGCCAGAGATTAGAAAAATAGAGCAGAGTGTTAAAGCAAATGAGCTATATTTATCATATGTTGATAATATAGACATTGAACTAGAATCTTTTAGAACACAGAGAAGATTGTTGTAGTGCTTTACAAGAGGTTAAAGCATCAGCACATAAAAGGAACTGATCAGACAAGCAATGTCACAAACATCAGTTCACCTTGTTGATATAGTGTGTATCAAATACCTAGAAGGTTGTAGCCTTCACCACTTGGACAGTGAGTCCTCCACCCCTAACAGGGTTATTGTAAAAGACTCCTAACAAGGTCCGACCCTGAACCAGGTCACTATACTACTGCATTATAATGTACAACTCCTAACAGGGTTGGAAGATCTTTTAACAAGGATCACTATAAATAGTATAGTTCTTTGTGGGCACTAATTCCCATAAGGGTTTTTACCATTTGGTTTCCCCATAACCAAGTTGATGTGTTGTGTAAAGTGTTATCTATATGTGCATTTACGTTATATCAATCTAGATTAATAAGTATAAGATAAAGATTTAAAGTTGCAGATAACTAATTAACCCCCCCCTCTCAGTTATCTTTGAATTATTCTAACAGCTACAACATCCAAGCTTCTTGCCTTCACTCAAGAAGTGTTGGATTTCTACTCCAAAGATAGAAGGAACCATAATGTTTCAGTTTGCAAACAAGATGAAACATACCAAAAAGTGGATAAAAAAATGGAATGATGAGATCTTTAAGAATATATTTACGGAAAAAGAAGAACTAAAAGTAAAACTAGAGTCCATTTATAACATTATTATCAAACAAGGAATGGATGAGGACTCATTCACCACACAGAAAATCCTAATGCAACAATGGGAGGAAGTATGTAGAAGAGAGGAGGAATATTGGAGGAAAAATTCAAGAGAGCTATGGTTAAAGGATGGGGATAGGAATACAAAATATTTCCATGCATCAGCAGAACATAAAAACAGTGAGCTATCAAATTTTCACTATTACTAATGCTGAAACTAGTAACTTATTAATGGACCCTCAAAGCATTCAAAAAGAAGGGGTTAGATACTTCCAGACTTTGTTAGACCCACCTTCTAATTCATGCCTAGTAGCCCCACCAATGGAATAATTACTAGAGGCAATTCCCACTGTGATAACAGAGGTTGATAACATAAGACTCTTAGCTCTGTTTACCATTCAGGAGCTCAAAAAAGTGGTCTTGTCGCTACCCCCAGATAAAGCCCCTGGCCTAGATGGATTTACTGCCTAATTTTTCCAAGTAGGCTGGGATTGGATTGGATGGGAACTATTGGATGTAGTGGAAGAATCTCGGATTAGTAAATCCATGTTAAAAAACTTCAACACCACAAATATAGCCATTATTTCGAAAGTTAAAACTCCAAAAAAATTTGCAGATTTTCGACCGATATCTTTATGCAACACTATATATAAAATCATAACAAAGGCTATCTACTTAAGGTTACAACATCTCATTCCTAATCTTATCTCACAACCACAAGGAGGTTTTGTACCAGGAAGGGAAACAATGGAAGGCACTTTAGTAGCACATGAAGTTTTGCATTCCATTAACAATTGTAAATCGTCACATTTTTTCATTAAGTTGGACATGATGAAAGCATATGACAGAGTAAACTGGGCTTTTGTCATCAAGGTTATGCAAAAATTTGGATTTGTGAAAAAATGGTGTAACTGGATCAAGTCATGTATCTCTGGTGTGGGGTTCTTAGTTTTGATTAATGGTGTACCAACTAGATTCTTCACATCCACATAAGGAGTAAGGCAAGGGGACCCACTATCTCTAGTCTTGTTTATTCTCATGGAAGAATCATTCAGCAGACTTATCCAACATAAGCAAGTAGTAGGTAAGTGGCTAGTGGTACAAATTGGATGGTCATATATTTCAGTGACACACTCCCTGTTTGTGGATGAAACATTACTCTTTGGGGTTGCAAAGATCTCTGAGGCCAGACAAATTAAGGAAACACTAGACCTTTATTCAGCAGCATCAAATCAAAAAGTGAATCCTCATAAATCTAAAATCTACTTGTTTAAAAAAAACCAAATTATATCCAATAGAATTGTCACTCTTTTAGGCTTCTTAGAAGACTTCTTGCCATCCGTATATCTTGGTATCCCTTTCTTTATGGGAGCCAACAAAATCAGTTATTGGTCACCTATCATCGAAAGGATTAAATCTAGGGTAGCAGCATGGAAAGAAAGATGGCTATCACTATCAGGCATAATACTACTAATCAAAATAGTATTATCAGCTATCCCTAACTATTATTTATCAGTTCTCAAAGCTCCTTCATCGGTTCTCCAAAAAATTCAGAAACTACTAAGAGATTTCTTATGGACTGGGAATATAAATGGAGAGAAAAAAATACCACTAGTCTCTCTTGAAAAAATGACACAAGTAAAGCAGCTAGGTGGAGCAGGGATACATGATTTACAAAAGAAATCAAGCATTTGGGGGTAAACTAATTTGGCAAATGTATACCAAACCACATAACGTTTGGTGTCAAATTATGCAAAAGAAGTAACTAGATGATAACAATCCGACCAAAATTCTAACGGTATCAGACCCCCCCAAAGGCTCAGCCATATGGGATTTCATGATTTCCTCAAGAGAAATAATATGCAAGTACATTACCTGGGAAGTGAATAATGGACTATCAGTCAAATTCTAGCGTGACTCATGGAATGGTGCACCACCCCTGGGCCAAATGAATGACATTGAACACATAGTCACTACGTCAGAAAGTGTTTGGGGAACTTATCTAAGTGACTATGTATTAGCAGTATGTCTACACTCAAGGAAGGTAATATAGAAAGACCCCCATGAGCTGCCTTTATCCCCTCAAGAGATACAGTGTTTGAAGAAACTTTTCTCACAAAACTTGGTCTACCTATCAAATTTAGAGGATAAATTGATCTGGGCCCCAGGGGCAGATGGCAGATTCAACATCAAGGAGGGGTATAAACTCATCCAACAAAGAGAGGCAATTAAAAAGCCATCCCGTGCCTACACTTTTTGCTAGAATAACTTGACTTTACCAAAGGCAAGATGTTTCGCTTGGCTAGCACTGAATAACAGGGCATTAACTAGTGAACGACTACTTATACTCAACATAGCTCAGTTGTTTAACTTCCTCCTAAGTGACAATCATCAGGAAGATACAGATCACTTGTTCTTAACATGTCAATTTGCACAAGAATGCTGGTTTTTTGTTCTCAAAAAACTGCAATACTATACCCCACTTCCAAACAAGCTATGGGATCTATTTGAATCATGGCCTCAACTATACTCTTCATCCCTCTTCTCAGCAATTTGGAAATGCACTCCAACGCTAGTTGTCTGGGCTATATGGTGGGAAAGAAACAAAAGAATATTTTGCAGAACCTCTTCACCAATTTAGGTAGTTATAAATCACTTAGAGAAGTCAATCTCTGAACTAGTCAATGCTAGCCATAGTAAACTTAAGCACAATTTGGTCATGACGGCGTGGGATTATTCAATATTGTGAGAATGGAAGCAAATTCATGCACCTTTTGGTTGGTGTTATAAAACAACATTGAATAAGATGCACAATAGAGATCAAGTCAATTAGATCCCACCATCAAAAGGGGTTAATAAAATTAATTTTGATGGTTCTTCAAGGGGAAACCTTGGAAAATCAGGGGCAGGTGTATGCATTCAGGATCATCAAGGACTATTACTAGCAATAAAATGTTGCCCACTTCCAATTGGATCAAATAATATGGCTGAGGTGAGGGCATTACTTGAAGGTTTAATATTGGCTAAAAATGGTGGATTCCAACAGATTCAAATAGAAGGAGATTCGTTGGTCATAATCTCAGCATGTCTAAATTGTGTGTCTCATAACTAGAAACTGACATACATTCTTCAGCAAATCTAGAAATTATTAGATTCATTTCACGAAGTTCAAATTTCACATACTTTGCGGGAGGGCAATCAACTAGCAGATCACCTGGAAAATAAAGGATGTGATGGATATGAGATAATGTCTTTCAACCATGAAACAATATTAAATCAGGATATCAAGTTGTGTGAAATCTATAAACTTGACAGGTCAATATATACAAGATCATAATCATACATGAGAAAGTGTGGTTGGATAATGAATAGATCTCCAACTTGGCTCCATTGCGTGGTGAGAGATATTGACAATGTAATCAGGGCAGCACCAATTCACATGGTAGTACGGTTAAATGTGTGTGCTAGAAAGGATTACAACTTTGGCAACTCAAAGTTTTCTTAGGTGAGGTGGTACTCGGGCACACTGATGCAATATTTCATAGAATGTGGATTAAATACCACTGGTGTGTGACAAGACGTGCCCTTATCCAGACATAAGTGTAGGAATAATAGACACAGAAGATATGCCGCCAAGTCCCTTCTCACTAAATTTATACCAGCTTGTTTACATGTGTGGCCCGAATGTGTATTGAGAGAAAGTACATTCACAAAACTTTTTAAGAGATTATACCATAACCAAGGTACGATCAGGGATCATCTTACTTCATTCCTCAGATTAGTGGGGATTTGACAGTCAGGGCAATTTATGACTCGAATGAGGGAAATGCACACATGGCCTTATTTATATCTGCAATCACACCTACACAACTACAATTTCGCTTAGTTCAAATTGTAGCAATGGAGCCAAGGTCAGGGCAGATTTTGAAGTGCAAACCATGTGGAAGGTATCACTATGATGTGTTTCCAAGAAGTTACAGAGTAAGGATACAAGCTCTAGAGATCGAAGAGGTCTTTCCTGCGAACATTGATGATGATTCATTTGGTACTATGTTTGTATGCCATTCATCGAGGATCTAGTCTGCTATCCACATAGTCATTGGAGAAGAAATCCTAGTACTGCACATTCGCCACTTCTTTTTTCCAGCACAACTGGTCTCTATCTTCCTGTCCAATTCTTTAGATCTCATACAATCAGTGTCGTTGCTTGTCTCTGTGGCCGAGAAAGTTATCAATCCAAATTACTTGCACAGTAATGAACTTATGCGGGCGCTTCAGAATTATGACCTTTGGAATGGACTGACACTAGTTGGTGGCTTATTTTCACACCAAGAATTGCTCACAAACCATGATTACATGCTGATATATGTAAATATAAAATGAACTTTGGAGATGTAGGATGCAAGGTATGCAGAAAATACTCTCCGATCTGTGAATCAGCTTCTAGGGTTTCATATGGTGGACATAATCAAAATTAAGGTGAATGCATTACTAGATCTTCTGGAATTCCCAAACGCCCCCCCAACTTGGTCAGAAACACAGTCTCATCCAGGCCCTACCTTAAGTGGGCACTTGTCAAGAATGCTGGACATGGTGCTGGACCTCAATGCACATCCCTCGGGTATGGGTAGTGATTCTGCAAAGGGAGAGAAACTTACACATGATGCTGAGAAAATGGTGCCCATTCCTCAAACTACGGATGATATCACTGGTTGGATTCATGGTTCAAAATTTTTGGGTTCATCCTCACAACCAGCGACAACAAAAATTATGGGGAATGCTGCTGCTAAACCTATGGGCTGGTCCCCGCGTGCTTCCGTGTCCCCGATTACTAGTTGGGGTGTGGAGGACATGAATGAATAAATGATCTAATGCTGAACATTTTTTCAAAATTTTTTTGATCATATTTTGTTATGCAAATGACTAATTTTATGATGTAAGCTCTTTGGAACACTGGCTCATTAATGGATATTTGAAATACGGGGTCAATTTGCACATAGTAGAGAACTTGTAGTCCTGACATGTGGGATAATTTTGCAAAATGTCAAAATGCCTAGTGGATATATTATGTAAATGCATATGAAAATCAATATCATCAAATATATACATGTATATGAGAATGAACCTGGGGTTTCTTACTGGTTCTTCCATGGGGGAGTTATTGAATCAGATTATTATTAATAAAATATGGTGGATATATCCCACTTTTGCTTTAAAAAAAAAACATGAAATATCAAAGGAAAAGCACATATATATCAACAAAATTGACATATTTCTCCCTATCTAAGAAGAGTATGAAACATGCTATAATTTCCCTCAGATTATGCATAAATCAGTGACAACATCATGATTAGAATGAAAGATTTAAATGAAAATGAAATCTAAAATCAATCAAAGTTCATTTTAGAGCTCCAATTGAAAGATTATAACAATTTTAAATGTTTGAGCTAAAATGCATTAAGTAATCTCTAAGAATATGAGCAACATAAGTTTGCAAATGAATTCTAAAATTAGGGGCAACATAAGGATGCTTTCAAATTGTAAAGATTAGGGGCCCATTGAGCTCAAAATTCATCCGATTTATAGAAGAATTTGAGGAATGATAGGTTAGGATTTAATTGTGAAGAGAGATGGAGATTGAATCTTTGGTGATCCATTTGAGGTGATCCAAGTAATTTAACTCTCATTGGCTAGGGAATTGACTTTCCCTTTTGCAAGTGAGGAGTTGTAATTAGGATTTTATTTAATTCCTTTTAATTAATTAGCTTAACTATGTATTTGTTTCTTTTTGATTTAATTGATTTAATTTGATTTGATTTAATTGGCTAAATAAATTAATGTAATTTAGTGATAAGATCACTTAGGAGATTAAATTTGATTTAAATAAATTATGCCAATTAATTGAAGAATTGTCTTGACATAATTAGCGGTATGATCACACTTAGGGAAAATAGGGTCTCTGGTCAGAGAAGACCAAATTAGGGTGGTTACATTTTCCCCTCTTTGAATTGATGTGTGAGCAGTGCATTGATTCAAAGAATAATTGATATTGACTTCAGAAAGTTTGAGAATTCTACACTTGATTGAACGAAATGTCTGATGAAATCAGTCTTGCACTTGATTGAACTAAGACTGATAGTATTGACTTTGAACTTGATCAAACAAAGGTCAATAAAGAAAAGATCTTGAAGATACCAATTATGAACTTGATAAAATGAGAATTGATAATGCTGACATTGAACTTGATCAAATGAAGGTCAGTACAAAGCTTCTAGGAGCTTTGAGGTAGAAATTCTGAACTTGATCGAACAAGAATTAATAATACTAACTCTGAAATTGATCGAATGAAAGACAATATGAAGCTACCAGGAGCTTAATAAAGATCTTAGGATATGTAGACATAGATATACGACTTTTGAGAACCAAATCCTTCTATCCAACAGTCCTGACTTTATCGAAGGAAATTGCCATGCCCCTAGTCTTTTGATGATGGAGTCATTTTAATGCTTTTAAAGCAATAATTTGAATGATTTAAGTGTGATCATGCCCCCTTGGGAATGAAATTGAAGGAAAAATAATAAAATTGCTCTGTAGAATGATACATCACTTGAACTGATTGATTGGGTCGAGAAAGAATCAATTAGAAGAAATGATGAAGCGAAGGTGCGTTAAGAGAAAACACAATTTTACCAAATTAACTAAATTAAAATGTGAGTTTCAAGTCTAATAAAATGATGTGTGACCAAGATTTGGATTAATAATGTGCCATTTGGATGATAGAGAACCTAGAAAACTGAATGCATAAAGCCTGCCGATCATTTTTGGAACATGTATAGCAATTCTGCATTTTTGGGAAACTGTCATAAAAGTTGTATTGTGCTGTTAAAAACATCGTCTGCACATTCAATTTCGTTCCCGATAGATAAGAGAAGAACAAAATTTAATTTTTATAGTGCACATGTGTTTATGTATTTTGTCTCTTGATGAGTTTAGATTAGATTCATGTGATGACATCATTTATGCTTGTTGATTTATTACTGATATATAAATGTGTTTTAAATGATGCTAGATGAATATGTAAATGTATATTTTGAGATTTTCTTTATGCAAATATATGCATGGATGAACTTAGGATGTAGAAATAAATTCAATGCTTAAATGCTTTGTTTTTTTATTTTTCTCTTTCTCATTTATGAATACAGAATGTATACCATGGATATGCAACGCCATTGATATCGATAATATAGATTATGTAGTTAACTTGGATTTCAGATGAACCAGGAAACCATTTTTAGCTCAAGTCTTTATGTTTTTAAAAATAAATCATGCAATCTCTAAATTCATCTACATGTAGACTCTTAGGACTGTCACTGATTTGTAGATATTGTAGCATTTTTATCATCATTGGACATTTTTGTAATGGACATCCCCTCATAGTACAACTATCACTAATACCCACAAGGTATCATGAAAGTATGAATACTATGTGTATTGGATGCAATGTTGGAAATAAACCTAAGCATCATGGCATAGAGTCCAGGATGACTAGTCATTTATCTCCTTTTTCTTTTAAGAATCATCTTCTATTTGTGTGTAATATAAGATATGTGATCCACAATGACCTGCAAAATTCATATCCTTGGGTACATAATGTGTCATACACCTCACTTAGAATTTAATTTAGAAGCAAATAAGGAAATTGGTTCAACCTCACCGTAATTTACACATAACAAGGATCGAGATATATGTGGCTATCCACTCATGTTGACAGCTCTTACCAGAGCATCCAAGTTAGGTGAATTTTATAGGATCATTGAAACAATCACCATATGCAGAAAACCAAGAAAATATTATGTCCCCTATCCTTGCAAATCTTTGTTTTTGAATAGACATCATGGATTAACTCGGAAGACACAACAATCACCAATTGATAATCAATCAAAAAAAATTCATAATTGCTTACATACCCCTAGTTTGAAACATCATGGGAACATAAAAGAGTCATAATCAAACCAAGATCAGTCTACGTGTTTAATGAGTATTGAGAAATACTGTAGATTCATTTTTCAAGCATAGTAGAGATTCATCAATTAGAATTTTGAATCAAGCAATATGTGTTTTATGTTTGAATTATTAACTTTGTCAACAATTTCAATCCAATGTAGAATTTAGGAACACTATTTGATTAAAGTGTTGAGAAACACTAGGGATTAAAATGTTGAGAAACACTAGTTCCATTAAAATGTGTTTAAAGTGTTGATAAACACTAGTATGATGTCTTTTATAGGTAGGTGGTGTTTAAGAAACAAACTTGTTTGTGATAGTGACATTTTGATGCAAGTATTGAGAAATACTGATTTGAGAGGCAAGCCATCCTAGACAAGAAAATTAGGACAACCTAGCAGACACAAACCAAACATGCTAGCAAAGATGCCCCTAGTGCAGAATGACTATTCCTATGACACAAATGCAGACAAATCCCAGGCAAGGATATGAAATTTGTAAGGAATTAGAGTCAACCAATAGCATAGGTGCTATCATGAAGGATTAGTATCATCAATGAATTGATAGATGGAGCACAAAGTACAAGTGACATCTGTTGAAGATTAAAAGATTTATGATTTTCAAGATTACCGATTCTCAATCATGATAACATTTGTGTGCCCCCAATGTCTAGAAAGATGTAGGGTATTATAGATGGCTTGATAGATCAAAAGTGGATCAACAATGGTGGATGAAGTGGGTGAGTGCCACCTTCAAGGAAAGTCTCCTCAAGATTACCCAAGCTATAGAAATGTAGGCTCAAGAAGCGGTGTTAAATATCATATAGGATAATGACTCGATGTCATGAAAAACATGTAGGATAGCATGTAGTCCAAAAGAGTGGACATGTAAAGAGACAAATGTGTGTGTATTTTGTGGATCTACTAGCTGCAACACAACACTTCAATATGTCATTACATTAGTGAAATAAAATGAAATATCAAAGGAAAAGCACATATATATCACCAAATTGACATATTTCTCCCTATGCAAGAAGAGTATGAAATATTCTATAATTTCCCTGAGATTATGCATAAATCAGTGACAACATCATGCTTAGAATGGAAGATTTAAACAAAAATGCAAGCTAAAATAAATCAAAGTTCATTTTAGAGCTCCAATTGAAAGATTATAACAATTATAAATGTTTGAGCTAAAATGCATTAAGAAATATCTAAGAATATGAGCAGCATAAATTTGCAAATGAATTCTAAAATTAGGGGCAACATAAGAATGCTTTCAATTTGTAAAGATTAGGGGCCCATTGAGCTCAAAATTCATCCCATTTATAGAAGAATTTGAGGAGTGAGAGGTTAGGATTGAATTGTGAAGAGAGGTGGAGATTGAATATTTAGTGATCCATGTGAGGTGATCCACGTGATTTAACTCTCATTGGCTAGGGAATTGACTTTCCCTTTTGCAAGTGAGGAGTTGTAATTAGGATTTTATTTAATTCCTTTTAATTAATTACCTTAACTATTTATTTGTTTCTTTTTGATTTAATTGATTTGATTTGATTTAATTGGCTAAGGCAATTAATGTAATTTAGTGATAAGATCACTTAGGACATTAAATTTGATTTAAATGAAGTATGCCAATTAATTGAAGAATTGTCTTGACATAATCAGGGGTATGATCACACTTAGGGAAAATAGGGTCTTTGGTCAGAGTAGACCAAATTAGGGTGGTTACACCTATTAGTGGGGTGTAGTGTGAGTTTGCTAGTTTTGAAGAAGGCTAGAGTGGGGTGAAGAGATCTTAGCTGATGCAAGTTTGTCCTCTGCAAAAAGGTGGTGAATCTACCAAAGATTTAAATGAAGATGTGAAGGTGACTTCAGATCAATGTTTTTGCAGCAACTTCATCACATCCAGGTATTTTTTTTTTCATTGGATAATTATTGTTCCATGAAAATCAGTTGTTAAAATTTTCCCTATTAAGTGGCCAACACTAATTTAGAGGAAGAAAGAGGAAGTTTGTAACCATCTTATGATTGATTGCATTTTAAATTCAAGTGAAAGTATAAATGTATAGTGAATATTTCAAGCCTTGCATACATTCAAATACAATTATGCCCTAATATTTCACAATAGCATAGTAGACAAAGTTTCACCATTAAGTATTATGAATCTCTAAATTTTTAAGGCATTCATGGTCACCCAAATCTTTTTCCACCTGAGAAAAATTGCCACAATCCAGTGGTGGGAGAGAGGAAAATGATGAAAAGCATTATAGAAAGTTCAAGGACTTAATTGAGGATTTTGATATTTAATATGAGGAAAACATAATGAGGTTATTTATCAAGTATTTAATAGGTGATGCAAGGTAGTGGTTTTTGTTTTTTTCCAGAGTGTTCTATCTCTTCATGGGAAGAGTTAGGTTCAGCCTTTTTGGGGCAGTTTGGTGAAAGGGTTAATCCATCTACAATGATAAAGAATTTCATGTAAATACAAATAAAGAATGATGAGTTGGTTCCTCATTTCAATCTCAGATTTTAAAGATTATTAGGTCATTCCCATTGAAGTTCAAACCAAATGATGTTGTTTGTTTGGTTGTTTATTTAGGTGCATTTAGTAAAAAGATGAGTTACTTGTTAAGAGATAAAGAGCCTAAAACTTTGCATTAGACTTTTTTGACAGCAACCAATATTGAAAATAGTTTAAAGTATGGGATCCCAAGGGGTTTTCTATCTGCTGGGGTTCATTGTCATAATGTAGAAAATATAGTAGACAGGTGTGGATCAAGAAATGAAAATCAATGTTAAGATGTTTTTATCCCTGCTGATCATTGTAATCACCTAAAAATGGTCACCTAAACCCTAGACCCCCAATCTCAGCATTTAATCAAGAAACCCTAACCTTGATTAAACCTAAGTCCTAAATCAAATAGGCAATTCATCAAATTCAAACTGATCTGACCTAAACCCTAGGTCCTAATCAATCATCGCACTTGATTAATTAATTAATTCCTAAAATCATAATACATTGGAAAATAAACATTATGTTAATTATTTA
>MU227378.1:2433668-2444709 GCA_018584345.1 Thuja plicata | reverse complement strand
AAATCAATCTAATTTAGAGCACACTTTGTTTTGGGCTTAAAACTAAATCTCTCATATTTCAATTTAGTGTTTCTAAAACGAATCTTAATCAGCTTTGGATGAACAACAAATTGCATTCATTTAGATTAATCAGAGCATTTTATTATCAGCATATAGATTAAATCCTTCGTTTAGGTCCTCGGTGTAGTCACTGAGCTTGCAATGATCTGAGAGCAAGCTCATACTCCTGCCTATTAGAAGGCAACAGGTCGATTCATTCACACATGCAGAATGAATTAATCTATATTCATTTCTGTATGTGATTGAAGAGCAATGACTATGTTGAAGTGTTCTGCTAAATCAGAGGCCCACATTTAGCATGCACAATCATACTAACCATGATTTAAATTATAATTCAAAACAAAATGTGAATGAAGAGTGTTTTCTGCA
Organism: Thuja plicata; assembly: GCA_018584345.1. Lineage (NCBI taxonomy): Eukaryota > Viridiplantae > Streptophyta > Pinopsida > Cupressales > Cupressaceae > Thuja > Thuja plicata. The sequence goes on along the minus strand of MU227378.1, from coordinate 2,444,280 downwards.
AACAGTGGTTCCCCCCACATCGATGTTAACATGGTTAGTGAAGAATTATATAATTTTTTTAAAATTGGTTAGTGAAGAGTTATTCTAGTTGTGGGCATGTAGAAACAAATTGTTTGAAGTCAAATGTGAAAAGTAAAGAGGGGGAAGTTGTTTCATCAGATGATGATGTTGAAGCCCCAAATGGTGAGGTTCTATCATAATTCTATGATGGTAATAGTAAGGATGAGGAAGATATTTCTCAACCCATGTTTTTGTCACATGGGGATGTTCAAGAGGATATGTGTGAGGAATTGGTTGAGAAAGAGGCTTCATGGTGCCAGAATGGTCCTATTCTTTTTGAAGATAAGGTGATAGTTTATATGTATCCTTGTGAAGAGGATGAAGATTTGTCATGTGTTGGAAATGATTATGAGGATGCAGATTTGCTTAAAATAATGATGAATTATTTTATCCTAGATAGTGATGATGTTAACATAGAGATGCTAGAGAAGGAATGATTATACAAGGAGTTTACATGAAAGAAATATCAAGGAAAACTTGTGGTGATTATAATTCAAGTAAAAGGCTCAGGTGTGTTGATGAAGATACACATGATTTTCAGTTTGAACAACATTGCAACAATGGTAATAATATTGATAGTTCAATTTGTATCTTTGCATCCTATAATTTTACATGTGAGGTTGTTTATCCTAAGGGGCATGAGGGTTTATATGAACCAGAATATGAAATTGTAGTAGCTCAAAATATTTTTGAAAATCTTTCAATATGTGAGTTTCCAATTTTAGAAAACATTATGCCAACTCATCAGATGGATAGTGATTCTATTTATGGTGGTTCCATAAATAATCTTGAGAATGTGGAAGATGTTCTCAGTCATAAATATGAAATTTTGGATCCTTTGGACCATGAAAATGATTATGAATTTGCTAATCGTCGGTCACTATCTGAATTGTATGAACCAATTTATGAAATTTTCCAACAAGATATATCCTGTGTTATAGATACAAGAGGTGACCAATTTTTTAAATTGGAAATGGATGCATTCAAATTTGATTTGAGTACTGATTGTTCTAATGTAGTTGACACAAATATGGAAATTCTATTTTATAGTGAACAAGTAGGGGTTTCTAATAATGTTTTATGCAGCATTGAGTTGGGTCAAGATAAAAATGTTAAAGAAAAGCCCCATGTTGACTTATTTAGACCACAAATTTTTTTTTCATGTGGAGGTAGGTAAAAGTTGGAAACATATACCAGACAATTTTATTTAGCCAGAGCTATGTTCCTTTTTCCAGGAGTGGGATATAAAGTATGTTAACATGGTGAATTTAGTCGAGCATGACAGGTATTTTCAAGAATTTTTTAGTGGGCTAGATTTTGGAGAGTGTTTTGATGGATATGGCGTTAACTTGCCTTGTAAATTTGAGTCTGTGATGATAGATGATAAAATCCCTTATAAGGACTATGTGTTTAATGGTCTCATGTTACCCTTGTTTTCAAAAGGTGAAAGTAAGGTTCAAAATGGAAGAATGTTGAATCTTGCCAAGTTTTTCCTATTTACCCAGTTGTTGTTCAATGATTTTATCAGATTGGTCATGTTGCTGGGTGATCAGAATCACATTTTTGACAAAGGAAAGATGAATCAGAAGTTTCTTGATGAAAGAGAGCCATCAATCTTGGGTTGACTCCTTCAAATCAGGGAAATAAAGGGGGGCGGGATAAGTTGACTATGCTATGAAGTTATTTATATTTATACATATTCCTATATTTTTTCTATAGGGTTTTGTTTTTGCCCTTGGTATGTGTCCTAGAGTTTTGGTGTTCTAGTGTTGATCTTGTGATTAACCTTCCTCAGTCAGATCCACTACTAGGACTACAAAACTTTTGGTTACCATGGTGTTGTTCCTGCCTTTTTATAAAATCTTTATGCCTAGTCCTTAAACCCTAGCTTCCATGATGGTTAAACCCTAGGTCCTTTATGCCTTTTATATTTTTGTGTTACCTTTTTGGGCCACTTAGGTCACTTTATCCCATGTTTTTTAAGTCATCATGTGTAGGGCCTGCATTTTAAATATTTCCTAAGTCCTAGTGGGGTTGGGTTTAATATTTCCTATGTTTAAATGTCCCCGCGGTGTTTCACTTATTAGAAGATGTCAAGAAAGTCTGATTCAATCTAATGGTAGGTGTAATGCCTTGATCACAAAGTGCCCAATGTTTACCCTTCAAGGAATCACACATGGGCGCTAAGTGTCCATTTTTAGATTCCAGGGTTAGCATTTTCAAGGATAGTGGAAAGATAAAGTCAGTTTAGATCTAAGTTGATCAAACGATTGGCACAATTCTGGTATCAAAAGATGCAAGAAGTTTATTCTTCAAGGAATCACACCTTTGAAACATGTGGAAAGTGGTTGGGCTAAGGAAAAGTAAACTGTCAAATAGTTTTGTTTTGATTTGACAGTAGGTTTGATGCCTTGACCCAAGGATGCATGTTTTTATCCATCACAAGATGATGCCATGTTAACAGGTGTCTACCCAGAGATCTTGCCTAAGTGGGGCTAGTGGATGAAAGGCGGCCAGATCAGAATTAATCTAATGGATGATGTGATGCCTTGATGCAGAGATGCTTGTTGTTTACTCACCATGGAATCATTCTTTATTGACATGTAGCTATCTGATATTATGGGTTTGGGGTTTTAGAAAGGTTAATGAGCAGTAATATCAGATTTGATCTAACGGTGTGCATGATTCCTTAATCAAAAGATGCCTACTATTTATTCTTCATGGAATCATGCCTTTGCGACATGTGTCTGAATTAGATTGTGGGTTTGGAATTATAAAGAGTTAAAGGAAAGTCAGATTAAATTTAATCTAACAGTTAGCATGATACCGCTATGCGAAGATTCATGAAGGTTATTTATCGTGGGTTCACGCTTGGTTGACGCGTGTACAAAAAGTCAAATGAGACCAAATTGCTACTTGGAGGTGCCAGTAAAGGGAAGATAAAAGACCATGTTTTAAACTTGTTTTGTGAGATTCAATCTGGGCTGTTGATAGGATTTTTGCACTAGGTGTGACCGTTGAAATAGATATTTGAATATTCAAACCTTCGCAAATGGTTTCCAGTCGTATGGAAGTTCATTTTGGTTACAAGGGCAGATATTTTGACCAGATTGTTGGTGGATTTGTATTTATTGGCCGAGTTAATGTTTTTAGATAGGTGATGATGCATATAAGATTTTTTTTGGGATCTTTTGAAGAAAGATCAATCAGTCGGTTGGAAAAAGAGAGTCGGTGAAAGTCAGATTTCATAGGACATGTGTCAAAAGGATATTAATTCTAGGGTTTCCTTCTTCTATAATTTCCTTTCTTTTCTCTGTTTGAAGGGTTCTAATTTTTTCTGTAGCACAAGGAGGTTCCAAAGAGGGTTCCATTCCCTTAGTTCTGAAGGTAGGTTTCAAGTGTGGTTCCTCTATAGATATTCTTCTTTTTCTCTACATATAGGGTGTTCTTGATCTCTTTCTAGTTTTAGAGAAGGATATCCATTGTAATAGTTAGCTTTATGAATGAAAATTTAGTGTTGTAATTTTATCAAGTTGTATCCATTTTTCTTTTTGACATATATTAAGGCATCAAGGGTGTTTTGGTCTTGTCTATTGTAGATCTGCAATAGACTCATTTAGAGGATGACTGTGATTTGGGATTTTTTTTAGATATGCATGAGTTTGGGGTATTAAGGGTATTTCAAGCTTGTCTTTCAGTGGATTCTGACTAATGCATTGTCTATTCTAGGGTCTCTTCCAAGGGGAGGGTTAAATACTTTGAATAGGTAGTTGCATATTTGAACACACTGTTGGATCCATATGTAGAAATTTATGCAAGTGGGATATTGCATAAGATTTGGTAAAAACATTGAGATACATGTTACCTATAGGTTTGAAAGCTATTCCACAATTATGTACTTGCAAGCTATTGTTTGTCACAAGGGTTAATGTGTGTGTGCATATTAGGTATACCCACCTGAGTGATGTGGAGCTCAAAGTGTAGAAGGTCTTTGAACCTTGTCAATATTGGCTTTCTCTTGTCTCCTTTTTGTTGAGGGTGTTGAGTTTTTGTCCTAGGTTTTTAATCCTACAACCTGGTCTCATAATCTCATCTAGGAAAGGAGATTGCAAGAACAAGAACCAACAAGTATGACTATCATCATACCTTCCTAGGTACTATTCTATGGTCATAAAGACCCCCTCATATTCACTAGAATTTCCTTCTTCTAGGTCATCTTGATTTTCATGCACTTTGACTTTTCCAACACCTTGTACTGAAGTGAGGTGGGATAGGGATACTTCGATGGAATGTATCCTCTTATCCAGGAAGTGCGGTAGATATAATATGTGAGAAATAGTGACCAGTTGCCTCTAGTTTTGGTATCTCTCATCATGTTCACCCTCTGATTCTGCTCATCTTGTGAGTTTTCTACCTCTTCCTCAATTACTTGATTCATGCCGGGAAATGGTTGGGATATTGAGCTATTTGTTTCAAAGGGGGCTTTGAATTGAGATGGATTATACAATTCTCCTTGGTGGTGAGAATTTTCTATTTGAACATGCAATAACCTTTCAAATGGTAACTAGGTAATCTCCACTTCTTCTTTAGTCTCATCATCAAAATATTTTGTTTGATTGTTTATAGGGATATTTCTAGAGGAGGGATGAAACCTTTTTTCATGATATCCTATCCTTTTTTTGTCTACCAAATTCCAGAATTCCATGTGTATAGGCTCTTTAAACCCTTTATCTTTACCTAGGGATCCTTTCCCTTTATACCCCATTCGTTGCATTAGTTGATATCCTTTACCATAATTATGTGGAGAAATATCAACGTGTTTAACTTCTTGATCATGCTCTTCTCCTTTATATATCCAGGCAAGAACAACCTTCTCCCCAGTTTCTTCTAAGAGAGGCACACAAAATTTTACCATACCAGTTCCTTCATGTATCTCTAATTTGAGAGCGCTACTAGGCTTGAAAGATGATGAGGGCATGCTATAAGATCTAGGGGATGTGGGAAGATTAGCCACTAAGGGAAAATAGTCTATTTGAGATTCTCCCATACTTGTATTGGTAATTTTCAATTTCTCCTCAAAACCTTTCATGAGTGTTGCCTAGGAATTTTTAGATCCTTTCTCAGTTGATGCTTTCTTATTATGTGAAATCATGTTGTCTTCTTGTTTCAAGGTGTTACAAGAGTATATGTTATCTTCCAGAATAAAAACCTCCACTCCATTGTTTGGGAATGTTACACATTGATGATATGTTGAGGGAACTGCCTGCATGTCATGAATCCATGGTCTCCCTAATAGAATATTATATGCTAATGGTAAATCCAACACTTGGAAAATCACATCTCTCTCAAATATGGGTCCAATCTTGATAGGTAACACAACCAATCCTTTTGATGACCTTTCTTCTTCATCATAAGCCTTTATGGTGATCTTTCTTCTGGGATCTATAACATGTTATGAGAAACCTAATGCTGTCACAATCTTCAGAGTACAAATGTTCAAACCAATGCCTCCATCTATCAAGGCGCATTTGACTCTGTGTTTATGGATCAAAACCTCTATGTGTAGGGGTTGGTTATGCGGATGAATAAAAAATTATCATCTGCTTCTAAAAAAGATAGGTAGTGAGGTGAAGTTAGATGACCTACCATAGTTTGGAACTGATCAACACCAAGGTCCTTGGGTATAGATGTTTCTAAAAGAGTCATTTCAAGGATCTCCTTATGTGATGGTGAGATCTTAAGTAACTCCAAGATGGAAATTTGGGCTAGAGTTCTTTGCAATTAGTCAACCAATTTATAATTTGCAGTTGGGATTGATGTGACTATTTGTTTTGACATCGATGGTTTTGATGTTTTTGTTTGTTTTGATGATGAATTCACTCCCTTAAGAGTAAATTTAGCTTGATTCCTTGTTAGTGCATTAGCAGATTTAGGCTCCTTTTTGTCTTTAATGATAATCACATTAATTGAGTGGTTAGATGGTTCAAGCATGTGAATCACATTGTCATCATTGGGATAGGAGTTATTCAATTTATCTCCTTGGTTGTTTGAGGACTCTCCATGTTCATATGAGGGTAAGGGTTTCTTAAAGGCTTTGTGATCACTGTTTGATTAATGTCCATCAACTATAATAATCTCATTATCAATGAGGGATTGGATGACATGTTTCAATTTCATGAATTCGTTAGTCAAGTGTCCTTTTTTATTATATTCGTAGAAGTGATTATCGTTCCACCATTTAGGTGTTACTGCAGGTTCCCAAGGTTTTGAGTTTGATATAATGATGATCTTGTGAGCCACTAGTGTGTTTAATGTGGTTTTGAGAGGTTCTCCAAGAGGAGTGAAATTTTTCTTGGGTTTTGATATCCAAGGTGCTTTGTCTTTCTGTGCATCCAAATTATTCTTGAGTGGTGTCAGAACACTCATATTGTTCTTAGCAGCTTGATTACTGCTAGATAGTTTGAACACTGGCTCTTTGGGTTTGAACTTGGATGAGTCAACCACTCCGTCATTAACCAAATTATTATTTTTGTTCTAAAACTCATTTTTGTCTTTTCCATTATTATTATTAGGATTTTTGGAGGGTTTAATGGCTTTGCATAAGGTGAGTTCACCTTTATTTACAAGAACCTCCTCGATGCAGATAACATTTTCCACCAACTCATTAAAGGAAGTATGCTTTTGCATCTAAATCAGGTAGTTCATTTCAGGTAGCAATTTTTTGATGAATATGTCGATCTTCTTAGTTTTAAGGATTTCCAGGGATATCTTGTGAATATCTTCCTCCACCTTTAGAGGAATTTGACAAAAGGTTCACCATTTTATTTTTAGTATTGCATAGATTCAACATGGTGACCATATGTAATATGTTGTAGGATTAATGTTGGATGAAATTTTGGACAAGCTCATCAAATTTTTGAATACCAGGTGAGAGTTTTGTGAACCATTCCAAGGCCTTGCCACTGAGGCTTTGTGGAAAAAACCACATAAAATATGTCATCTCATACATAAACTCCATGCTAAGAGTAAAACATTCCCTCACATGATCTTGAGGATCACATTCCCCATTGTATTTGTCATATTTTGGAATTACAACCTTAGGGGAAATAGAGACATGCATAAGTTTTTAGCAAATAGAAAGGGACATATAGATTCCAACGAGTATTTTTTAGAGGTTTGTTCTTTCACTTTCTTCAACTCTCTAAGTTCATATCTCATATCTTGAAATTGTTGATTGTGAATGGTGATGAGAGACTCTTCCTCTTATTGTATAAGTCCTTCGATATCAAAGTTGTGAGGAAGTTTAAGACCTATAGATGCTAAGTGGATAAAGTATCTATCCTTGTCCATCTGCATAAGGATTTGCATCATCTTTTGAAAGTGTTTGTCTTGTTGACATCTTTGGATTTCTTCTTCAGTAGGTTCCTCAATCGATGATAAAACACTAGTGTGCTGACTCTGTCATTCTTGGCCAGATCCCCTTTCATAAGCTGACATTGTTGATGTGTTTTGAGTTGATTGATGTTAGGATCTTATGTTAGGGATAGAAATCCACAACACAACTAAGAGGGGGGTGAATCAGTTGTGAGACAAATTATTAAACATTAAACTTTATAAACAAAACTTTCATCCAAATGATAACACAATAAATGCCAACACAATAACACAATCCTTTTTTGCTGAGGAAACCATTTTAAAGGTAAAAACCTGGTGGGAATTAGCACCCACAAATAATGCACTGAGATTATAGTATCCTTGTTAAAATATTTAGCCCTTTTAGGAGCTTATTGATGCATTACAGTACATAGTCCTTGTCAAAGGACATACCTTTTTAGGAGTTAAGATTAATAATGGGCTCACTACCCAAGCACACTGCCTAAAGAAGGTTAAATCCACCCTCATGACTGACAATCTGAAATACAAATGTATATAGGAAATATACATACTAGTGAACAGTCTGATAGCAACTGTCTTTGCCTGGTCAATTCCAATGAAGTAACATAATCACAACCTCTTCTCTTCATCCATAAGAAGAACAAGCTCTCAGCTTCCAAACTTCACCGTCTCTATATTCAATCACATTCACCTCTTCCATACATATTTTCAATAGAAAAGATCTCTCATATATTCCCTATTACAATAATTGATTAGGTCGGCCAATTAGACTTTCCCAATATACAAATAATTATTTAACCCCTTTCTAAGATAAAAATGGTACCTATAACAAGTAAACATCAATTACGATTCATCAGATATAATCCAAGGTCCGTAATCCACGCTCACAATCCATAATTAACGCTACATCTCTAAAGTCGGCCCCAAATAGGTCTCCTCTAGAATAAACTCTACAAAAGATGTCACCAATAGTCGTACAAATTTCAAACCATAAAAAAAATTCCTTAACAGGTCTTATGCCATCCCTTAAGCTCACATAACCTGAATGCATATCACTCGTAATTTATACTCAAAACATAGAGACTAACTTTGTCAAAGATCATTGTCACATTCCAATACACAGTCTTCACTAAAACATCTGTAACTCATCTAATACACAATATTAAGCCATGGACCTTAGGAATAAGATCAAAACACATCCCTGTACACATCACTATCTTCACTCATTCCGAATCAACTATACAATATCCGTACACCTGTGTCAGTCATAAAGCAATAGTAATAACCAGTCTATTTTGCCTGCATAGAAACATATGTTGACATTAGTGACAAAACATGAATTCCAAAAACATCATCAGAAACCAATTTTAAAAATCTCCCCCTTTGGCATTGATTGCTAAATATGGGAAAATCCATCAACCTGAAAGTACTCAATAGAATCTTCTCAATATCCTCAATACAACTCTCCCTAAATAGTAGGGATTTTCTTATAGAATATCTCCCCCTTTGACAAACATGGAAAAGGGTGCCATAAATTCTTCTTCTTTCTTCTACAAGGTGTAGCTTTTTCAAATCTTCATGCCTACACTAACTAGGTGCAAAATCACCCAAATATGTTTTGTAATGTTCCTGCGATCACTCCCCTGAGGAGTAGATCCATACACCAAGTCTAGAAAATGATATAGCTCTTAAAGCCACTAGATTGATGCATTCCTACATCAAGTTGGTTCTTTCAAGGAGGGGCTCACACCCCAAGCATACCTCTAAGATAATCAAAGGAATCCTTTGGAAAAGGTTTTGTAAATATATCTGCTATTTGTTCCTTTGTGCTGATATAATCCAATCTGATCTCCTTCTTTGCTATCTTGTCCATCAAGAAATGATACTTAATCAAAATATGTTTAGTATTTGAATGAATTACTAGATTATTTGACCTGTTTACTGTTCTAGTGTTATCACAATGGATAAACACTGGCTCTTCAAAAATTATTCCAATGTCCTACATTTTTTTTATCCAAACAATCTGTGTACAATTTATAGTAGCAAAAATATACTTAGATTTAGCAGTAGACTAAGATATACAATCCTATTTCTTACTTAACAATGAAACCAACCTTTTTCCAAGGAATATACTCCCCCACTTGTACTCTTTCTATCACCCACACTACCTATTCAATCAGAATTAGTATATGCATGTAAGATAAAATCATCTAATTTTTCATGCCATAACCCATACTCTATTGTTCCTTTAAAGTATCTAAAAATTCTTTTCATAGCAGCAAGGTGTGTCTCTTTAGGATCTACTTGATATCTTACCACAATTCCAACTGGATTAGCAATATCTGGTCTGGTGTGAGTTAGATATTGTAGACCTCCAATTATTGATCTGTACTTTGTCTGAAAAACACTCAAAGTTTCATCGTTATTAGTAGGTTTTTAACCATTCACCATGGGTGTCCCAATAGGTTTACAATCTTCCATTCCAAATTTCTTCAACATTTCCTTAAGATATTGGTCTGAGAAATGAAAATATCACTCTTGTTCTGATTAATTTGCAATCCAAGGAAAAATTTCATCTCACCAATCATTGACATTTCAAATTAATTTTCCATCTCTTTAGAGAATCTTTTACTCATTACTGTATGCACCCTAAAATGGTCGCCTAGACTATGGCCCCCCATTCTTCAATTTATCAAATGACAGAATCAATTTATCAAATTCATGAATCAATGCTTTGAAACATTTTAATTCAAATCAATTTCCTTGATCAAATCATAATTATTTCAATTATTTTGATATTTCCTAAGGTTTGATCATTTCATCAATTATCTTATTTAATTAAAATAAAACAATCCCTTTTTATTAAATAAAATAATCTTATTTAATTAAAATATCTTTTAATTAAATAATCTTATCTTATTTAATTAAAATCTCCCTTTTTAATTAAATAAAATAATCTTATTTAATTAAAAGAACATCTCTCTTTTAATTAAATAAATAAAACCCCCACTTAAATCCCTCTTTGTGTTAAAAAAGGAAATAAATTAAATAAAAATAAATAAAGCTCCTTTTTCTTCACACATATTCCTAAGTGGTGGGCTTTTTGCCTCTTAATCATAGCCTTTGATTTTTTCTTTTGAAGATATGAGCACATGGA